>PVIW01008133.1:0-64306 GCA_004026585.1 Noctilio leporinus | reverse complement strand
TATACATGACCCAGGGACGTGGACAACATGTGGGATTGACTGTGGGAGAGGAGATGGGGAGGGTGGGGCCGGGGAAAGTAATGGGGGGGGGGTGATAAATGTAATACAACAATAATAAACTAATTTTTAGAAGTATATGTGCATAAGCAATTCAAAATTAGCAACCTGGATGCAAGCGAGCAGCCAAAGAAGGAAGAGCACGTAAGGCAAGAACATTCTGCCCAGCCGGGTTGCGGGCTGGGTGCAGGCTGGGTGCAGGCTGGGCAGGCTGGGTGCAGGCTGGGTGCAGGCTGGGTGCAGGCTGGGTGCTGGCTGGGTGCTGGCTGGGTGCTGGCTGGTGGTGATGTGCTGTGAGCAGGAAGCCCAGGGACACCATCCATGAGTCATGTCTGAAAATCCTCCTTGCTGGCACCGGTAGCCAGAAGAGCTAACCACTGCCGCTTGCCCAGATGAAGGACTTATTGATCCAGAAAAAGGAACAATGAACCAGCACAGCCTTATTTGTTCAATATCAATGATTTTCCCCCCGGGGAGGAACCCCCGCATGTAACTATTGGAAACAGAAGTCTGGATGAAGTCAGGCCCAAACGTGGAAACTCGGTATCGCCTGTTATGCAACATCACACGACACTGGGTTAGTCTCCAATTTGAGGGAGGGAACCTAATGCCACCCCCAAGCAACTCGGATCCTTGAAAGATGAAGAACAACAAAGGGAACTGTCCCTGCCTCTAGAGGCCCTGTCCCCTGCCCTCCTCCCTGCCCACATGCTTGAAGAGGACAGAGCAGACAGGGAGGAGACGCTGATGGGTGGCCCTGGACATCAGTCACCCCGCGCTGACGTAGGCCCGGGCCAGGTGCCGGACACACACACAAACAGCTCCCGACCGCGGGGCCCCCGGCTTGAAGGGGGAGACGAAGGAAACGAAGAGCACAACTAGATCCTTGGCCAAGTGATACGGATACGTGGTTCCCAAACTCAGGTGGTCGTCAGGGTCTCCTGGAGGGCTCCCTAAACTCGGGGGGGCCGGGCCCCACCCCCGGGGAGTCAAGCCCGGTGCGACTGGGTCAGGCCCAGGTGCTGCGCTCCGGCAAGCTCCCCGGTGATGCGGGTGCTGCTGGTCCAGAGACCACACTGCGGTACCCACCAGTGCTTCCCACCCCTCCCTGTGCAGGCGGACCACTGAGGGAGCTCGTGGAACTGCAAAGTCTCATGCAGCGCGTCTGGCATTGGGCTGAGGGTCTGCATTCCTAACAAGCTGCCAGATGCCGCCCATGCTGCTGGTCTACGGCCCACGTTCAGTGGCAAAGGTGCTCATCTGGACCATAATGGAAAGTTGGCAAGTAAGAAAATGAGTTTGGCCTGTAGCCAAAGGGTACAGTAGCAAAGGGTTAATCATGGTTGTTGGTCAGTTTAGACAAGAACCTAGTATAAAGGAACCATGGACATGGACAACAGGTGGGATTGACTTTGGGGGGAATGGGTGGGTGGGGAAGGGGACAGAGGGGAGCAAAAAGGGGATGGATGTAATACAATAAAATGTTTTAAATAAAATAAATAATAATAATAATGGTTGTTGGAGAATGAGGGAGCATCTTATAGAAAAGGGAGAAAGAGGGCATTCTGGGAGAGAACACCTTGAGCAGAGGCAGGGAGGTGGGACTGAGAATGACAAGGGCAGAGCAGTAGACACCGGCCATTGTCACCACCATCTCGTGTGAAGAGACGGAAGCTCGGGGCTCCACAGGCAGGCACCTCGCTCCATCCGCCCTCCACCCCACCCTCCCCACTCAAGAAGTCTACTGGCAGCTGGTCTTCGTAACGGACATGATTCTCATTTGCCAGCCCCACTGACGGCTCCCAATACTGCCTACTCAGCCAACTTGGGTGGCATCTCACCTGGCTTGTTATAATGGCTTGTTTGGCCGCCAGAAGTGACTCCCACTTTTCCTTTCTCCTGTCAAGCCAGAGGAGCCTCAGTCTTCCAAGAGCTGAGTGTCTTGAAGGCACGCAGGGTGGTTATGAAGTTCTCAGCACACAGCCAGGGCAAACCAGCGAAGCTTTGTAAGACACTGAGTCATGAGCTCCATCCTGATTCAGGGTCATGACCAAATAAGGCCAGAAGAGCCCTCCTTCCCCTCCCTTGGAAATCTTCAGGGTATAGACCTATTCTAACCAAATGTCCACCTCCTTTTCCCCAGAGCTTCTCTTGCAGTTGTGAGGACATAAGAGCATGTATGCAGAAGGTCTCTCATTTGGACACTGAGCTAATATTTATTGGAAAGTGTCTTAGCTTCCTCAGGCCGCTTTAGTCAAGTGCCACAACAGAAATGTCTTCTCTCACAGTTTTGGAGACAAGATGCCTAAGATCAGGGGTTGGCAGGGCCAAGAGCCCTGCAAAGCCTCTGGGGCCAGGATCCTTCCTCACTTCTTCCAGCTCCTGGTGGCCCCAGCATTCCTTGGCTTGTGGCCCCATCACTTCAACCTCTGACTCCATCTCCACATGGCATCTTCCAAGTCTCTGTCTGAATTTCCTTCTTACCAGTCATGTAAGGTGGGATCATGAAAGGACACCGGTCACACTGGATTAAGGAATCACATCTTAAGGTGGTTAAGACTTCAACATATTTTGGGGGTATACCGTTCAACTCATATCAGGTATGAGTTATAAAGCCACATTAAAACATATAGTCCCTGCTGAATTTGACCTTGACTTTTGGAGGGCTTTCTCTAAAATAAAATGGTGAGCTATTTTAAATAAAAGGAAAACTGAACTATCAATGAGGCCATATTCTCAAGATCAACTGAAAAAAAAAAAAACAAGGATCAAACACTTACCCATGCCACACTGAATAGCCAGTGATAAATGTGCAAAATTTGAACAGCAAGTCAAATAGCAGGTTTGACAATGAATTCATTTATTCATTCAACAGACTTGAGGCCCTTTGGAATGCCACTCACTGTGCCAGGGGCTGACGACACAGCAGAGCACAAAACAGACAAAATCCCACCCTGACACAGCTCACCTTCCAGGGAGCAGGGGACAGGTAGGCACGAGGAACTAACTACACAATTTGGGCAGAGAGAGAACATGAGACGAGGAGTCTGCCGTTTTAACTAGGGTGGTTGAAGGAGGCCACCTTGCAGTGACAGGCGGACAGAGGCCTAAAGAGGCAGGAGTGGGCCCAGCCACCTGGTCAGGGGTGCAGGGAGGGCCCAGGGAGCTGAGTTCTCCCCAAGGGCCTTGGGCAGAGCTCTGCCTCTCACTTCCATGTTGAGAGAGCCACCGCCTCTTTTCAAACAAACCCTCATTCCGATGGCTGTGTCGAAACAGACCGGGTGAGGACCAAGGCAAGGGACTAGCTAGGACACCTGCTTAAAAAGAGGTGGTGACACCATGACCTGGGGTGCGGAGCAGAAGGTGGAAATTGCCGGACTCTGGGTCTTTGCTGAGGTCCGAAGCCATGCGTCCACGGCTGGGGCCCGGTGGAGGGGGCCTGGCCCAGGAAGCCATGAGTGGAGACCCCATGCACAGAGTGGGGGGCGAGAGCTCGGGACACTTGCAAAGCCTGTGTTACAGCCGCTCCGTGACCTTAAAGGACATGCTACCTAAGTGGAAAGAGACTCAGATCAATGTGGATCTTATTCAGAGGTATTCTCCGAACAAACTGGTCATAGTGCCCAGAGGGCATAGAACCACGAAGGTGGTGAAGGGGATGAAAACTAATTTTTTAAAGATGTGGCCAGCAGGAACAGGAAAAAGAAGCCATTTAACCCTTTGTGTCCAGTTGCTCTGGTTCAAAGCAGTTAGTTCTGGAGAGGAATGGGGAGGCGGAGGCAGTCTTGTTTTTCATTTATACCTCCTGCCCTGTTTTAATTTTATTACCCTCTGCATCATTGATTTTATAACAAAAAATTGGCAAGCACTGCTGATGTGGTTTTAAAAATCATGAGACTAAGCAGAATGAAGTCGATGTCTATGTTCTTACATAAAAGGGTATCCAAGATAATAAATGACTTACGTTACTGACTAGTGATATGTCGACCATAATTCCACGCATGCATCTGCCAACATGTATGTACTGGTACACAAGAAAGGTCTAGAAGGACAGGTATTACTTTACAGTGGTTACCCCTCCCTCACCAAGAGTGAGAACAGGGAACTTTCACTTTTTACAATAAGTATCTTCCTCAGCAGTTACTGCCAACTTTTAAAAGTACTTCTGTGTACCCTGGCTGGTGGCACAGTGGGTAAGGTATCAGCATGCAAAACCCAAAGGTCGCTGGTTGGATTCCCAGCCAGGGCACATAACCAGGTTGCAAGCCAGGTCTCCAGCCAGGTCCATAGCTGGAGGCAGGTGAAAGGCAACCATACATTGATGTCTCTCTCGCTCTCTGCCTCTCTCCCTTCCCCTCTCTCTGAAAAAAATAAACCTTTTTAAAAATATATAAAAGTACTTCGTGCGTTTTAATTTAAGGTTACTGCCTTCCCTATACTTGCCTTTAGTCAGAGCTCAATTAGAACTCCAAATAAGTCAAAGAGGAGTTATTGAAAATTTTAAATCAAGAGGCAGTAGAATCTTTTCAGTCCTCCTTATACCTGCAAGATATACTTAAGTGACTACATTAATGACAAAGTCTACTAAAGTTCTTTTCTCCACAAAAGTGCCAAAATACACTTTTTTTTTTTTTTAAAGTTAGGCAAGACTCTGAAAGGAATACAGAATGAACATATGACAAATGTTGATTTAGCTTTGAATGAAAGAAGCACCAAGAGGGTAATGGAGCATTTGAGAACTGAGTGTTCATGGCCAGTGAAGAAAAAACTGGGGAGTGAAGCTACTAGGTTAGACTCACACCTGACCAATGTCCTCCAGAGAGATAACACCATGATCCTCGGGGTTATTGTTTCTATCAGACAAAAATCAGGAAGGAAAATTGCCCATAAACAATTCTGGAATTGCAATTAGGTTCCATTATAAAAATTAGCTGTTTTAATATTACGTTAATACTTGTCTTGATGGACACTAAGACATTTTGTGGGCAATTTAAACTTTGTATCAGGATCAAAAAATAATGCTCATATACCTGCTCTGAGTGGATGCCAGCAATAATAATAATAAGTTGATACTAACTGCAGTTTCTAATGCTTATATGGATTTAAGACATAACTTTGGGCAAGTTAGTGAATTTCTTAAGCGTGGCTTTCTCCCCTGTGAAAAGTAAGCCCGTCTTTGCTGCACTGTTGTCACGTAATTGGAGGCTGACAGATGGAAACCTGGGTTTATACTTCGGTGCTCTTATTTCACCGTTACATGCATTTTCACAAGTCATAACTTCTGCTTGTGGGATTTCCCTTGCAGGTTTCTTTTTCCATCATTTGTCTTTTGCTACAGTGATGTGTACTTTATCTTCTTGTGATTTTAAAAGTTTGTTGGGGGTTTTTTTGGAAAGCATATCAATTGCTTTGTTTCTCCAAAAAAAGTTAAATTATTTCTTTCCTTTTTGGTAAGGAATGAAATGGTCTTTTGATGACCCCTAACATTAACTCTGGTGCTTAGCATATCTCTTCGTCTATGGTTTCATGCCATTTTGCACCAGCATCTACTTTCCATAATTTACTCTATTTTTTTAGAAATATAGAAAACACCAAAATGTGACTTTATCTAGAAGCTATTAAAATTATACACACAACCATTTGATGTGTTAGTCAATAATTCATTTTTAAAAATAACAACCTATTCATTCAAACCCATTAAATAAACATGCCATAAGAAGAGAGGTTACATGACAGCTTCAGAGAGAGACATGTCCCCTCACTTACCGAGCCCAAGTTTCTAACCAGAGCACATCACATGAACCAAACGCGATGAATAGGTGTCATGGTGCCTATTCATATGCAACCAAACAAGGCAGCCTGTTTTAGGACTCCGCCAGCATGTGCGCACGCACATGTATGTGTGCACATGTGTGTGTATACATGCGTGCAGGTGGTCTGAAATACTCTCTCATTTAGCCTTTTAATTTGCCCAAAATAACTTCATTAAATACAGTTTGCATGCAACGCAAAAAGACAACCAGACCCAAAAAGCTTGGATATTTCGTTTCAAAAATGGTGCAGAAACTGCATATATTTAAAACCATTGTATTAAACACTTTCAATGGGTGAACTGAGTGTATGAATTATACCTCAATAGTTTTTTAATGGTAAAGAAAAAGATGGATAAATATTCATGCCATTAGCTTATGTGGCTGTTATAAATATTATCATTTCAAATCCTTATTACTTATATATAACTGTTTTCATTGCTCAGTTGATCTATTTTTATATCTGTAAAAAGTATCTGGGTATCTTGGGCTCAATGAAATTCATCATTTTTCCAACTAAAAATTATTGGAAATATTTGTTTTACTTAATGGCTTTTCACTGAGCGTATTTCCAGGGACAAATGAAATTATTAAGCAAGAGATAGGTCTAATTATTTGAAACTTAAGAGTTAAATGTGATATTGACATAAGGACCAGTATAAATGCTGAGCTGATGGGCCCTGGGTGGCAGAGTTGAAATGTATTCTGTCCCCTGAGGGGGACGGGAGATCAGCAAACTGGCCGGAGGCCAAGACCATGCAGAGTGTATGGCGGGGGCTGGGGTAGCAAGGCCGGTGAAAGACAGAAAAACCAGCAAAGATCCAGAAAATGGTAATTAGATAATGAGTAAAAGCTGACTTGGAAATGGAGTTTGCTATCTCACCGGCAGGACTGGAGTTTACTATCACATTATTCAGCCCCAGATTTCAGGGGAAGAGAAAGAGCTGCATGCTTGAGTTAAGGGTAATTTTCTAAACTCAAAAGCAACTCAAATCTATTTAGTCTTACTTTGTGAAACACAAACCTTGTAACAAACCATAATTTTCTGCCTTGTTTTTGCCAAGGAAAAAACTGGAAAACAATATGCTTTGGCTACTTTTTTTAGTAGAAGAAGAGCATATGGGCAATCTGAATGCTAGTAAACACAAAAGATTATCTTTCAGGCATATATATAAGGTATTACTTAGTCAATCAGAAATTGAGGATCTGAATGTGTAATGCCTAAAGTTTTAAAGAAGATAAACAAAGAAAATATATTATTCTTTAGTTCTTTCCAGTAACTTAAGACACACATAACAGAAAAATAAGTGCCTGGGTTATAATCAGGAAATGCTGATTGTGAATTTCATTGAATTTTATTTTCTGATAAAGGATGGAAAAACACTAATAATAAATCCAACAAATTAAATGAAATTTCTTAAGTTTTATGTTCATGTTACATCTGATCTCAGGAGCAAGGAAAAGAGAATATAAATCAAGAGAAAATAAAGTTATTGAAGCATTATTTAAGTATTTGGTGTTCTGGGTAGAATAGCTTGAAGCTTTCCCAAGGTCTAGGGACCTTGGTTTTTAAATAAAAGTTTTCTTAGGAGGAATTTTTGTACATTTTCATGAAACTTTAAACATTCTTTTAAACACATTTCCAACAAACAAAAGTCATTTTGGAAAATGTGAATAACTCCAGAAATACGGAGACTTTTCGCTTCCTTTCAAATTTCACTTCCTTTTAATATTCATTCACCTGCAGCCCAAGTCCTACATGCGTTTTGCTGATATGAGTTATTAACTACAAACTGGGTGATTACTTCTGCTTCATGAGATGACATAAACTCATGAAGGGACACACAAAGAACATGTATGAATGACCCATGCACACAGACAACAGTGTGGGGGCTGACTGTGGGAGTGGCGGTGGGGTGAGCAAGGACAGCAAAGGGGGGAAATGGAAACAACTATAATAGAATAACACTTTTAAAATGATTTAATTAAAACAAAACTGTTCAGACAGATCGCTGACGGTGAGTGCATCCGAGAATGCCCCCGAAGTTAGTCTGGGCCTTTCTCCTGATCGCGCCAATTCCACCTCAGAACAGTTTTTCCACCGCAATAATAAACGAGTTGGGCAGATCCCAAGGTGCAGGGCCTGTATCTTGGAAAGCCAAACCTCGACAATAAAAACAAAAAGTGTGGTAGATAAGACACGACCGGCCCTGGCTTGTTCTCCCTTCAACTTCTTCCCAGTTTGAAATGCTTCATCATACCCTAATCGTCTGTTGGCTGCACCCAAATAAAATGGACTTTTTAAGTTTCCTATTTACTGAGTGTTTTTTGTCAGTTCCTTGCCTCTCTAGTCACCCGTTTCACTTTTAATTTATTATAGGAAGAGTCTGAACAGTGCTTGACTTATAGTGTTCCCTTACAGTGAGACAGAAAATTATGCTCAGCATTTAAATCCTAACCTACCTTATCAGTGATTTCTAGAGAAAATCACTGTCGGTTGAATTCTTTCCAATTGCACTCATGTAGGGCACTATTTATCTCTGACCCCCAGTGTTGCATCTCCCTTGTCTCACTACAGAAAATAGCTTTGCTCTCAAAGCAAATGCCAATTGGGAGGACATGAGCAGGGGCCTGTTCTAGATTTAAAAACTCCAACAGACATAGCAAAATGCAATGTAAGCTGATTGACTCCAGACCCAGGAATAAAAATCTACACCATACATTTTGGAAATAATTGGGAACGTTAGAATATGGCCTGGGTATGGATTATATTATAGAACTGTTAATTTTATTAGGTATTATATAAAGATATTGTGGCTATAAAGAGGGATGTCTCTATTCTTACAAGATGCAGGCTAAAATATTTAGTGGCAAAGTATTGTGGTATCTGCAATCCATTTTCAAATGGGTTAGCAAACATACAGAAAAAACTAATGAGAGATAATGTTAACAACTGGGGAATCTAAGTAAAGATTTTTCACTCTATTCTACTTCAATTTTTCTATAGATGTAAATTTTTCAAAAATGAAATCTTGGGACTCTGACTGATGTGGTTTAGTTAGGTGGGCATTGTCCTACAAAGCAAAAGGTCACCAGTTTGAACTAAGTCAGGAGTGCAAGTTCAGTCCATAGTCAGGGCATGCACAAGGGGCAGCCAAACGATGTTTCTCTTCCTCCCTCCCTCCCCCTCTCTCTCTAAAAGTAAATAAATAAAGTATTATTAAAAACTGGGAATAAAGGCCCTGGCTGGTGGCACAGTAGATAAGGTGCCGGCCTGTGAACCCAAAGGTCGCTGGTTCGATTCCCAGCCAGGACACATAACCAGGTTGCAAGCCAGGTCTCCAGCCAGGTCCATAGCTGGAGGCAGATGAAAGGCAACCATACACTGATGTCTCTCCCTCTCTGGCCCTCTCCTTTCCCCTCTCTCTAAAAATAATAAATAAAATCTTTAAAATAATTGAGAATAAAAATACAGTAAAAAGTTTGTTTTACTGAAAACACCACACATTTCTTTAAATATTTTACTGTAATATGCAGTTATACATTATTACTTATACTTTCTAAAAAGCACACCTATTTAATGTAAATACAAAATCTAAAATTACCTTCTATCATTTAACTTTCAGTGCTAATGTATGAACCCCTTTATCCTAAATAGAAATCAAAATAGCTCAATACCTACTTTAAATTAGAGACAATGAGATGTCAGGTATTAGGATCATGAATTAATATTTCCAAGTTAAATTTTTCAACAACTTCTTCTTTGTTTTTCTTCTTTGTCTAGCATAGTCTGTTTTAAGCCCAAACTAGCATCTTGAAATCCAGGATTTAAATCTAATACTTTCTTGAAGTCTTCCAAAGCATCATCAAAGTACCCTGCACCAGAATACAAAAAAAAAAAGGAAAAAAGAGAAAAGCAGCTGAGTATTTCCTTATGTAATTCATAGCAAAGGTTAGATACACACATTTCTGCTTCTATGAATTTTCAACCACTCCTACTGAAGGAACTTTTTTTCTCTTAATAATGATGCCGGAGGGTCTGTATCAAAGTAATTTTGTCTGCCCTTACAGAATAACATATTTTAAATCAGCTAGGGGTTTGTTTATTGAGATTTAGCAGGTTAATAATATAAATCATCACTGCATTTCAATACAATTGTATCACTATTTTGGATAATGACAGTAAAATTAGGAAACAGGAAATACTTCTTTTCACACTTCAAATAAAGCACAGTACCTACGCTCCCCTGATGCCACGGATCTCAAACTCCTTCCCCTTACATGTCCTGCGTGCCTGCCACGACCTGACCCAGGGAGATCCCCAGGCGGTGGGTCCTCAGCAGGACCCCACTCTGCGCTGGGAGCGGGCCCGCCCCCGCCCGACTCCCACCCAGCGCCCTGCTCCGCTGGGGTCCCTAATACCGCAGGAAGCCCTGAAACAAACCCCCGAACCACGCCATCGTTCCAGGCTCCAAACCTACACTTCGCCCCATTTCTAAGACTCGATGGTCCCTGCATCAGCTTTACATCATTCAAGGGCTCTCAGCGCGGCGAACGCGCTCCTCCGGGACAAGGGGGGCGGGGGTCTTACCCAGCCTGTACAGAACCAGCCCTCGGTTGTAATACGGCACTTCGAAGTTGGGCTGGACTTCGATGGCGGACGTGTAGTCGGCCAGGGCTTCCTGGAACTCAACCCGCAAGTACTTGACTTGCCCCCTGTCGTTGTAGGCGGTGGCCAGGTCCTCGGCGCTGCATCCGCTTCCAGAAAGAGTGCACGTTAAAAACCGCACCACCAAGTTCCTCCCCTCCCGCCGCCAGGAAACAGCGCGAAGGCATCAAAGCAGCCAGTTGACTTCTGTTCAGCGTCACCTCCCCGTGCGGGGCCGAGGCGTCACAGCGCCAATCGGAAAACCGCAGGCGCGACCCAGTATCCCAGCCGCGCTCTCCGCCGCCGGGGTGGCCGAGCGGGGCGTCAAAACCACGGCTAGTCGGGCATGTGCCCGCCGGGCCGAGACGCCCAGGTTCAGCCGCGTGCTGCGAACCTGTCGTGAAGAGTTTTAAGAAAAACACAGCCTCCGGGGTCCCGCCAAGTTTTAGTCATTAAATTTCTAAGCTTCAAAGCCTTGTTATAAATTTCTTACATTCAGGCTCTTAGAATGTTTGCATTTAGAATTAGATCTCATTACAACAAATCCTAAAAAGCCTACGTTTTTGTATGGAGGTTTCATATTTTAAGGACACGGGCTAACAGTTGGAGCCCAAAATCTTTTTCTGTACTATTGAGATTTGTATAATAGTAGTATTTATGGTCATGGAACCAGATGACCTCACCTAAATGTGGATTTTTAGAATTTGCCAACTTCAGCAAAGAAAAAACATCTGGAAATTAGGTTATCGCTACAGCTGCACCTTTGGACAGTCACAGAAAATGTTATTAAACCATTCAGCGTGAGAAGCATCCAAAGTTTGCAGCTACTATTTCAAAATGCCTCAGTGACCCAATATTTTAAAAATAAATGTAGACTCTAAAAGATACAGACAGTAAGGGAAAACGTTGAAGAATTCAGTTTCGATCCAGGAGTTCCTAGAAGAGTTTCGGAACTAACTCCAAGGAAGCTGCAGGTTCGTTTTCCAGAGGAGACGCTGAGGCTGAGGGAAGGGACCATGTGCGTGGCAGCGCCAGGACTGGAATTCAAGCGCACTGAGACCCCTTCTACTAAACCACGCAGACTTTCCCTCTTAAAACTAGGTCAGGGCAGAAACTACATTTCCTACCGACACACACTAAGCTTTCAGGCTCAGGTGTGCGAAGGAGGGAGAAACAAGACTACATGGCATCAATATACTTGTTGCTGATGAATACTATCTGACACCTATTAGCTAAGTCTATTCTTAGAGCTTGAAACAAGAATGGAAAAATTGTTTTCTACGGTTTACTAATTATTTTGTAGGGGGAGGGGGTACTATCCTCTTGCCTATTCAAAAACTTCAATTAACTGTTATTCTGGTGTGTTAGTGAAAGAAAAGGCAATGTTAATACACATAGATTTAACAAACACGCTAATCTTAAACCACACACAAAAGACAAGCTGGCATCCTCTCAAGAACAAAATAATAAATAAACCCTTGAGGCAAGGAGAGGGTGATGGGGAAGACAACTCAAACTCAATAAATTTGTTCATTCAACACCTCCATTCTGTCTTTTCTTGTCATGGTCCCCGCCATGACATCAAAAACAAGTCAGGAAAAATTTGAACTAATGAATGCTCTATATTCAAGCATAAACCGAAGCAGCTTTGGGCCAGCCGGTATTAGTAGGTGAGGCGGCTAACGTCCCAAAAAGAGAGGCAACAGAACACTGGGTACTTCCTGGTAGAAGCACTCCTGTCATACTAAAACTGCTGAGACACCTTCAGCGCTTCAGCTCAACCAGGATAACGACTCTATAGACAGGGAGAGGGGAGCGGGCTTATGTGGAGAGAAGCCCCCATCCCTGGACCCTGATTGGTCTGTCCTCATGCAAAAGACGACTCCAAACCCTAGCAGTTTGCCCAAAAGGCACCGACCTGATTGGTCAGAACAGAGCCACGGGTTGCTCAGAGCTGCACATCTCCAATGCTACGGGAAAGCGCGGTCCTGTGGGTAGAAATAGGGTTCCAGGAACCCCGCCCCGAGCGCAGGCACAGCGCAGGCTGGCGGTGCAGGAGGCCCCGCTGCAGGCCGGCGGCTATGGTTGGAGGAAGGGGGGTGTCTGTCTGTCTGAGTCCACTTACCCACCAGGAGCCCTGCTTAGTGTCTTCTTTCTCAGGTTGGCAAAGGGGAAGAAAGAGAGCCTATAGATTGGGAACTGAGTACTTCCTGACTTGAACTATCTGATAAAAACCAAACCAACCAAACCAAGAAAATTGTATTGCCCTGGCTCGGCAGCTCAGTTGGTTAGAGCTGGGTCCTGATAGACCAAGGCTGCGGGTTTGATCACACTCAGGGCACAGGCAGGAATCAACCAATGAACGCATGAGTACCCCGAACAAATCATCCACCTTTCAGTCCCTCCGCCTGTGTCTCCCTATAAAGTCAATATATGCAAATACATAACTTTACTGACCAAGCCAACACTTACTGGATAGTTGACATCAGCCAATTACATCATGCTGGTGTGGTTATGTCTTTTTAAGAATCCTTAATACCCAGAAACACATTTGAGGTTACTTGAGGTCATCTGAGGTCATCTTAGTGATAATGCTGAAGCCGAATCATGATTACCTAGAGGTTCATTACACTATTTCCCAAATATTCTTTTAAAAATAGTTTCTCAGACAGAGGGGAGCAAAAAGGGGATGGATGTAATACAACAATAAAATTTTTTTAAATAAAATTTTTAAAAATAGTTTTTCACAATACACGAAAAACAAAACCCTTGCTGTGAAAATGTGGTTGGGGTCGCGGTACCGTGTGCCAGGGCGGCACTGCCCTGCCATGTCGCGTCGCCCTGGCAGGGTCTCGGAGATCCCACCGTTAAAACACGGTGGAAACCCCCACCAGGCCGCAGTCCGTTGGCCACGGAGGGAGAAGCCAGCCCACGGGCCCAAGTGCCCACACCGCCTGGGCGTCCGGGGCAGCGTGTGGGCCGCACCGCCCGGCACACCCGTCCCGCCTTTCCGCAAAGCCGAACCGCCGCCCCAGGGCCGCAGCCCGCGCCCCCATCCGGAGGAGACGCCGCCCCCCGTCCCGGTGTAGGTTACCTGCCGGCAGGCGCCCCCGCGGGGGCTGCGCCGGCGCCCCGGCGAATGAAAGCGGAGAAGAGCCGCTCGGCCTCCGCCAGCTCGCGCTTCTGCAGTAGAGCCTGGGCTCGCGCCAGCGCTGCGCGGCCCCCTTGCGCCCGCCTTGCCCGCATCGCTGCGGGTGGCCCGGCTGCGGGAGGCCCGGGTACAGGGCGGGGTGGGGCGGGCGGCCTGGGCTCCGCCAGCCACTTCCGCACCGGACCCGAACCTCCCGCTGCGGCCGGGGCCGCTAGCGCCCTCTGGGGACCGGTGCTCAGGCGACGGCTGCGGGCAGCTTCGCAGGGCGTGGGCAGCTCTTGCGAGCGCAGTTCCGCGATTACGGCTCGTGCGCCGGCCGCCCCGGAAAAGGAATACAAACCGCAGATTCGTGGCCTAAGGAGCTGGCCCTGCAGGAAAGGGGAGTGGGGCCGGAAGCAAAACCAACGCGGGTTTGTTTTGACACGAGGTCCCTGGAGCGTCTGCCCCCGCAGCGCCCACCCTTGGCGACGCACACCTGGTAGGCTCTGGTTGCCTCATTTTGGGTCAGAATCCCATTAATTCAGTTCTTCGTGGTCGGGAGTCCGAATTCAAACTGTTCATTAGCTCTGAGTCCCCGGATTGCAACCTTCTCCACCTTTTTGAACCTTCGGAATAGTGTAAAGATTAATTAAATAGTATGTGTCAACAGTCTGTGATCTCTGGGTGTTACTTTCCAGTCCCTGGTTGTTTATGCCAAAGGAAACGCAGACAGCAATTTACATTGTGTTTAATTCAATTAAGAATTATGTAAAATAACATCAAGAAGGAAATTTTTTAATAAAAATTCTATTTACGATAACATCAGAAAGAATAAAATAAGAGCTAAGCAAAAAGGTGAAAGATATACAATGAAACATTGCTGGAAGTAAAGACATGAATAGAAAGACATCCCATGGTCATTATAAAACTCAATACTTGAATAAAGATGTCCGTACTACTGAAAGTACCCCACGGATTCCATGTAAAACCTCAAAATGCCAAGTAATGTTTTTACAGAAATAGAAAAACCCATTCTAAAATCCATATGGAATTTTATGAGATCTTAAGTAGCCAAAACAACCTTGGAAAAAAAAAAAGTCAACTCATGCTTTCTGATTTCAAAACTTACTATAAAGCTACAGTAATCAAAGCAGTACAGTACTGGCATAAAGGCAGTTTTCTCAATAAAGGGTGCTGGAAAAACTGGATAGCTACATGCGAAAGAAAGCTGGATTCTAACCTAACACCATATTAAAAAATTAACTCAAAATGGATTAAAGACCTAAATATAGGAGCTAAAAATACAAAGCTCTTAAAATAAAAAAAGGCAAAAGCCTCAGGACACTGTATTTGACAATAGTTTCTTGGATATGACACCAAAGGCAGTGGCATCAAAGGAAAAACCAAACGGCACTTCACAGAAATTAAAAACTTCTGTGCAACAAAAAGAATATCAACATAATAAAATTTTACAAACCCAGAGAATGACAGAAAATATATTTAAATCATGAGCCTGGTAAGAGTGGAAAATGCAGATGGTGGGTCTGTGGGGCAGGCCAGGCTGGTGCATCCATCTGCTCATAGAACACACAGGGATTCTCACATGGTACCCCCACCACACTTGGAAAACTCTGGTGTGTATGACACTGGAGGGCTGTGCCCTGTGACCAAGAGCCAGGGCCAGGGTCAGTGGCTGTCCCTCCCCAACCCACATGCCCTTCTTCCACTGAGTCCACCTACGCTTGGCATCGTGCCCGCAGAATGGCATCATCCAGCCTTCCCTCGGCCAGCTGACCCAGAAGGACAACTAGACAAGCCGATCTGCTGTGTCAGGCTTGCCTGCAGCCCTGAGCTCTCACTGCTACAAGAAGTGTGGCCACACCAACACCCGAGACTCCAGGAAGAAGGTCAAATAAGGCTCCTCCTTCTCCAACAGGGTGGCCACCCACCTGAACCCCAGGACCCTCAATAAAACTTCCATTTTGTTAACTGGAGCAGTAAAAAATGAAGTAAAAAAATAATAATTTTAAAACTACACATACATACACATGCATACACACACAGACATACACAGGTACATATTTCCAGAAATACAGAGCACTTCTACATCTCCACATTTCTGAGGTCGGTGGACTATTTTCCATTTCCACCAGCAGCGTACGAGGGTTTCAGTTGCTCCATATCCTCACCTACACCTTTCAGTTTAACTCGTATAGTGCATTTAATTTCCTTAAAAAGTGAGCTGAGAAAATTAGAATCCACAGAAGGGGGCAGCATAACATTGCTATTTGTATTTTGGAAACTCAGTAGCAGTGTCTTGCAGCTAAATCACCATCAAATTAAATACTGTTGATCTTCTCTTAAAAGCCTAGTAACATCATTTTCCCCCAACTTCTAAATGAGAACTGTGGGTGACCTCTAAGGAGTAATGCACTCTAATCTCCAGTCTCTGACACGTGCCTAGTACCTTATAGGTGATGGCTGTCCCAGTTTGGTAGCCAAAGTGATCTGGTACATCCCCCGCACCACCTAACCTGTCCTTCCCTATCCACTCTACAGACCCAACACCCACCTAACCACCCTCCACCAAAGCATTTAAAGCAACAAAACAAATTCCACTGTCATCCATAAGTTCTAAATAAAGGAAACTTAAAATAAATACAAGTCCTTTCTGTTACTTCGATATATATAATTTTCATATTATTTCACTTAGTGCCCCATAAAACCTAAGCTCTTGGCCCCTGAAATATAAAAATGTAATTTCAAAGTGTACTTCATAAAAAAATGTATGATGGAGTCATCTGCACATGACCCCACCAACATATTCTAGTGAATTAGGAACCCTGATTCTGTGAGAAAAACTTCTTATTCAGAGTATTCCCAAAGTATTATGTAAACAACTACTAGATAGACAGGTGACAGACAGACAGACAGACATGAAATAAGATGGACTTCCAACTGCTTTATATGAAAAACAGCATGATTACTTCAGTCATAGTTTGACACAAAAGTATATGAAGTTTTATATATACGTAGTTATAGCTGTGCATACATGCCACAGATATTTTAGTTACATGCAGTTTGTCACTTCTTTAGCCCACTGAACTGTGACACAGGGGGCAGAAATTGTAGTTGCTGATCTCCTGAGCCAGAACGCAGTGCTTACACACGCTGCACATCCAGAACTGATACTCGGTGATGGGGCTTCCCGTGGCAACACATGTTGGCAGTTTCCCTTCCCCTCTGTGAAAATAAGAGGGAAACAAATAATTACACGTTAAAACTTCTAATTACTTAAAACTTTATTACATTTTAAAAACTGAAAGCCCTGGCTGGTGGCACAGTGGATAAGGCATCAGCCTGTGAACCCAAAGGTCGCTGGTTCAATTCCAAGCCAGGTCTCCAGCCAGGTCCGTGCCTGGAGGCAGGTGAAAGGCAACCATACATTGATATTTCTGCCTCTCTCCCTCCCCTCTCTCTGAAAATAATAAATAAAGTCTTTTAAAAAAACAACTGAAGCATGAAAAACATTTCAAGGTATACTTAAAAACTTTTCCTACAATGAGAAAACAAAAGCCTTAATACAAGACTAACAGGGTATAATGTTAAGGCAAACTACTTACAATTTTAGTGCTTTAACTATTATATCACATTACTATACCTGGAGAAACCCAAGCTTCTAAGAAGGCAGAATGACATGTACTAATTACAATTAGCCGTACCCTTCAAGAAGGCTGTCCAGTTCTGATTTCCTGTTATCTTTCGGAGTATGCTTGGTGAAGATTTCTAGAGCAAGGTCTTCGTATTGCTGTTTCTGCTCTGAACTGAGGCTCTCCAAAGACTCGAGTTTGATAAAAGCTTTCGAACAAGTGCCGAAAGCTCTGCTGGCACACGCACAGAGCGCCAGCAGCGAGTAGATCTCAACAGCGGGGAGGACGTCCTCGTAGTCCCTCAGGTGAAGAGCTAGGAGAGGAAGCACAATTGATTTCGCGAGGTGGCCACCACGGCGCATGGGGAAGAACCCGGGCTACGCGGTTGTAGCGTAGCCTCCGTGCGCGCCAGCACAGTTGAGGACAACCGCGGTGGGAGGCCGGGGCGCGGCCGCGGGGGCTCCCCATCTCCCGGGTTGGCGAGGCCAGCCCACAGCCCGGCTCCTGCGAACGGAACCACCACCAAACGGCGCTCAGGGCCCATCAGAAATATACACGCAGACAAAACATCTGGTGTCAGAACACACATCCTCTTCCCACATAAATGTTAGAAATGTTCCTGGCACTCCTGAAAAAGTAAAACATTCTCTTGTGTCTTTCTCTGAACAAATTATTGCTTTTCTGTTTGTCTTATTGAAACAGAACTTTTCGGGGGAAAAATGAAAATGAGCCTCTAAGTTTTCAGTTCAGGCCATTTATTTTCACAGCTATCTCGTCTTATTTTCAATTTTTCTATTCCTCAGATGTAATCTTTCTTAACACTGCACTCTAGAATTATTATCAGATCAGTAACCAAACTGAACGGTTCTTTTTTTCTTCTCTGGGCTTTCTAATCATAAAAATATCTTTTTATACAATAATATAAGGAATTTTATAAAATAATTTTAAACATATCCATGTCTTTTACATTTGGTTTCTTATAAACTGGTTTGGGGGACAATGTTTACAACAAAGTTCACAGGAAGAAATTTTAAAAACATAAACTCATTCAGTTATAATAAAGAATACCCTCTAATTTCACAGGGCATATATTTTTTTCAGATCAATTTATGACTGAAAGGCAAAACTATTAAAGTATATGGGTATCTTCACCTAGTAGGTGAAGAATCTCAACTCAAAGGTCTAATTTTTCTTATAATAAATCTAGAAATTATGCATAAATTATATAAAATACAATATTTTTGCCACATGGTGCCAAAATACAACTATTTTAAATAGTGTATAATTTACACCATATATTAACCCATTAGAATTAAATAAAGGTCAATTATAAACACCAAAATTAAGATGCCTCCTATATATAACTGATAAGCAATTAGGAAAAATATATACAGTTCCATGGTTGACAACAACAAAAATAGGAATTAGCTGCAAAATAAATGTTCAGTGTGTACAAGAAGAAAATTACAGAACTTGAAAAGAAACCCAGATACGAGGTCTGTCCGGAAAGAGTACGGCCATTGTTGGTGTAACGAGAATGGGTTGACCAACACCAATATGACCTGGCAGCCAAGAAGAGGGGACTGGAATGCGCATGCGTGAACAATGACTGCCCTGTCCTGCCATTGCTGTACTGTCAGTGGGGGTGGCAGATGCTGCTAAATGGGCATGTGTACTAGGCAGCCATTGCATTCAAAATGCAACCAATCTGCATCCAATTTTATGCTAAGCTTGAACATTCCTCTGCGGAGACTACTCAGATGATTCAGAAAGACAGCTACGAGCAACCGGTGATGAGCAGCTTCATCACAATAACACCCACTCCTGCATCACGTCTCATGCAGAGATTTTTGGTAAAACACCGAATCACCCAGGTGACTCAGCCCCACTACAGCCCAGATCTGGCGCCCTGTGACTTCTGGCTTTTCCCAAAACTTTGAAAGGAAAGAGATCTCCTATTATCAATGAGATTCGGGAAAATACGATGAAGCAGCTGATGGCAATTGGGAGAACTGCATGAGGTTCCAAGATGCCTACACTGAAGGGGACTGAGGCATCATTGTCCTATGTACACTGTTTCCTGAATCTTGTATTTTCTTCAGTAAATGTCTAACTTCTGGACAAGAAGAAGGCATAGGCAGACACACTGTGTCTCCCTCACAACCAGAAGAAATTTACATTTACCTCAAAACTAAGTAAAAACTGCAGAAATTTTTAAAAACTGAACTACAGGGAAGTGCACAAAAGAAGAAGTAAAGAAATCCTCAGCCAGACAGGCAGGGGGCGGAGCCGGGAGGAGAGCGGCACTGGCAGTGGTGAAAGGCTCGGTCCTACATTTCAACCTGGAAGTGATTTCACCGCCAGACTGTGCCGCCCACAGTCCCAGTGCCAGGGAAACAGAGCCATATTGCCTCTGCTTATGAAAACCGGTGGGGGCTGGGACGGAGGAAGAAACTAACGGTCTCAATGGGCAAGAGACACTGTTTCCTCTAGGACACTTTCTCCACGTACAGCGCCACAACGTGGTGAAACAGTCACCCCCGCAGATGAATTCTAAGGCTCTGCCCCTGCAGCTGACAGGTGCAACAGACCTACCTAGGACACAGAGGCAAACACAGAGTGCTGTCAAGCTGAGGAGACAGAAGTATGGCCCAAAAGAGGGAGCAGATCAAGGTACCCGTGGGACAACTGAGCAATGAAGTTATATCCAATCTAACAGATGTAGAGTTCAAAATGCTGGTGATAAAAATGATCACAAACTTGACACATATGCTCAAATGCAGCAAACATAGAAAGGAAGATGTGAAGGCTGGGCTATGTGAAACAAAGAAAAATCCACATGAAACCAAGGGTAAAGGGAAGGAAACTGGGGTTCAAATCAATGATTTATAACATAAGGAAGCAATAAACAATCAACTAGTTCAGAAAGTGGAAACAAGAATTGAAAATAAACAAGGAAAGACTTAGGAACCTCTTGGACAACTTTAAACATGCCAATATTTGAATCACAGGCATGCCAGGAGAAGAGCAAGAAATAAACAGGATCAAAATTATGAACATTAAAATGACAACAAACTCACAACTATCAACAATAGAATCTAAAAAATAAAAGCAAACTAAGCAGACAACCAGAGGGAATAGAATTATCAATACAGGGAACATCTGGAGGGGTGTCGGCAGGGAGAGGGAAAGGGAAGAAAGAGGGAGAGGTGCAGGGATGAAGAAGCGTTGTTGGTAGGCGCAGAACAGACCGGGAGATGTCAAGAACAGTACAGGAAAAGGTAAAGCCGAAGGACTCACATGCATGACCATGGACATGACTACGGGGGTGGGACTGGTGGAGGGAGAGGGGATGCTGGGAGGAGGAGAGCAAAGGGAAGAGAAAGGGGGACAACTGTAACAGCATAATCAATAAAAAAAATTTTTAATAAATATCTATTTTTCATATTACATGCCTGGCTACCTTCTGGACAAACCTTGGGTGTGTTTATCTTTGAATGAACAGAATAGTGAATGGCATACATGTTCTTTTCCCTTATCTCGAGCATCTTGTTTTTGTGAACCGTACATATTGCTTTCCATGTATTAAAAAATAAAAAGAATTTCAAAAAGTGGAATGCACAAACGAATTACAGACAGCAAATCTCAAACGTGAGAAAATTTAAAAGAGAGAAGGTGTTACTGAAATTAACATCAGGGCAGACTGGAGGAGCTGGCCCTTCCTACTCCATTTCGAATCTTAGACAGACTCTCCCCCGGGGTAACAGGCCCACCTGTCTTCAGTGCGGAGTCCACACAGCCCTCGTAGAGCTGCCTCTGAGCGAGGATGAAGAAGTGGTAGGCCTCCGCCCCTCGCCAGGCGTTATCTGTGAACCGACTGGTTGTGGACAGAGCCTCTTCTTCCAGCAACCCGGCCAAAGCCGAAGTGGCCTGCAAGCGAAGCAGACCACGTTTCCCTCGACACAGCCCCAACACGGTCCTCCAAGGGAGACAACCCTGATACTGCTACGCATTAAAATATTTAAATTAGCAGATTTTACCATTACAACACTGTCACTACGGACTTCATTTCCTCATATAATTCCGGTTTTGTTAAACTGGTTTGATCAAATTTTCTTCTGCTTTATTGAGGTATAATTGACAAATAAATGTAAGATGCTTCAAGTGTTGTACATTGTGGTGATTTGGTATACACACACATTGTCAAAGGATTGATCAAATGTTAAAATAGAATTTTAAGAGATTCATTTGCACATTAAAATAATATACATAATCTAGGGAGTTTTTTAGAACTCACAGATTAGAAAGAATTTACTAAGGAGAAAAAACAGTTTCCAATATTTCTAAGTAGAAATTTCTAAAATTTGAGTACTAATTCCAAATCAGTCATTCCTTTTTCTCATATCACTTAAGAAAATAAATGCAAACAAACAAATGAAATGGCCTGTCCAAAAAGAAAAGTTCAATTGTTTTTCTCCTTAAACATTTCAGATGATTTGGTCTAATTTAACATTCTCCCGTACCTCTGAACTCTTTCCTTTAACTTTTCCTCGTTGGGCATTTTTCATTTGCTCATGGTACTGCTCTATCAATAAAGCTGACAGTACGTACAGCTTCTTAACACGCAAAGGTTTAGTTCTTTTCTTCGCTTCTTCATCTGCAATCTTTAAACGCGTAAAGAATTGGGGAAAGATACTGTTTACTCTTCTTTTGTACAGGCACAATCATGGCTAAATTGTCTTTTTTAAAAAAAGGAGGAAAGTCAGTATGGTGAAATATGAACACTCTCATTTATGATAAATACTTCAAAACCCACTTTCTTTCCTTAGTACTAAGAAATACTTAGTTCTTTCTTAATATTTAGCCCTTGGACTTAGAACTTAGAAAATAATTGATGCTGTCAAATAAGTCAGAATAAAGAAAGCTTTTAGAGTATGGGTTGTATTTTCCATAACAAAGAGATTTTAAAGTAGTGTTCCAAATACACAGAGATAAAATAGTTTAACATGGCATATCCTTCAGGAATTTTTATTTTTATTTATTTAAATAATTTTGAGGGGAATGTTTCATATTTTCATTAAAGCAAATGGGCAAAAAATAGAACAGAATGTAAAATTTACATAATTAATATTGTCCAAGTCACCTTTATGCTAAATGCACATTATGAAAAGTGTAATGCCTTTAAAACTTGCGTATTTAAAAGGACTCAAAACTCTGTTATCAACAGGATTTAATCCCCAGTTAAGGAAATTGGTACTCTGTGGTCCCTTAAAATTCTATAATTCTTTCACATCAATATTAAGTAAACATATAATTGTTTGGTATAAATAAGGTGCAGCCTTGTTAGTAAAGGTAATAATGCTAAAATAATAAAACCAGACGTATTTTCCTATAACAAATAGTTGTTTCCAAACAAAATGGAAAATATTTTCTTTAATATCTAAGAAAACACCAGTAACTAGAACAAAGCAAATACCGCTAATGTTACATACCTTAAACATCAGTTTAGCAGCATCGTAAAAGTAACTGGCTTTCCGATAGAGTTCTATGGCGTCAAGAACTTTGTTCTTTTCTAACAAATGAGCTGCATACCTCGCCAATAGGGGTCCAATTTCTTTCATACTATGATTTTTAGCCAATTCAACAGCTTTGTTCCACTAGGAGAAAAAACCATACCATTCAGTTACCCAAGCATTTATAGTCACATGTCATAAAGCTCACACAATAAAGCTTTAAGTTTATAATAACATTGTATTAAAATTAAAAACTGGTAAATGTTTTTTTAAATCAGAGAAATTATAACTTTTATAAGTTAAACATGCGTCAAAAATGATTAAATGACCTAAGGCTTTGATTTGCTGAATAAGTACATCCGAAGAAGAAGGCCTCCAAATTTATAACCACATTCATCTTCAAACTCTAATTCTGCACAAACTATGACAGAGAAAAAGATATGTGTATAGTAAAACAAACTATGCAATTTCATTTTTTAAAATGCCCTATCAGATTTAACATTTTAAAATTATTTTTATAGCAAATGAAGCTTCATAAAATACTTTAACGAGATGCAATGATAGTCAAGAATTTCAACAAAAATTCTGCACTGTAATTTTAGTTAAATTCCAGCCCTTAAAAATTTCAAGTAGAGCCCTGGCTGGTGTGTCTCAGTGGATTGAGTGTCGGCCTGCAAACCAAAAGGTTGCTGGCTGGATTCCCAGCCGGGGCACATGCCTGGGTTGTGGCCCACGTCCCCAGTTGGGGGCACATGGGAGGCAACTGATTTTTCTCTCGCACATCATTGTTTCTTCTCCCTCTTTCTCTCTCCTTTCCCCTCTTTCTAAAAATAAATAAATAAAATCTTCGGGAAAAAAATCAAAAATACATTTTCTTTAGAGGGAAAAGAATACAGACTTGCCAAAATACATATTGATAAAGTAACTCCATTCTTTCTTCTTGCAATGACCCTCTTTAGAAATAACACCCAATTCTAATGAAATGCAGAAAAATTTGCCAGACTAAAAACACAGGGTTAGTTCATGTTCCCATACTGAGTTAGTTATGAGTTAGTTCAAAATGGGAGGGAAGGTCAACATTTTCTCGGTCCTCAACTAAGTGAGAAACTACCCGTCCCTTTCACAAAATTCATCCCAGCTCTCCAACCCTCATGCTGGCAACAGTCTTTCAAGAACAGCCAGGGGGACTTGTGTTGCAGTTCCTTACTTGGTTGAGATGCACACAGGTATCCACTGCTGCCTTAGGTTGATGACATTTCAAAAATGCAGTCACCGCTTGGTCACACATTCCAACTCTCACAAACATCTGTGCTATTTCCTGTAAGGACAAACCCATGCCGTCAGGTTTCAGAGCAAGAAAATCACTTGTACATTAATTTATGGAACTCCAGGGGGACATGTGAGTATTCACTGCACTAATGGTTACAGTCATTTCGCATGTGAACAGGCACAGAGGCAGAGGCCGCACTCCAGAACAGAAGCCAGGCATCACCTTTGGTAAAACCAAAGTGTTTCTCAACTCTTAACGAGGACCTAAAGACCCTTGTACTCTGTTCCTTCTCCGTTCAGAAGCTACTTTACAGACACACTAAGCTCTAAACAAAACCCCACCCTGCTGGGTAAGAAAAACCTTGAAGGCCAGAGGTATAGTCAAAGGTGGCTACTGGTCATGTGAGGCTTAAGGGAAATGTTGGCAGAGCTCTCAGCCAAGCAGAGCTACGAAGGATGTCCCAGACAAGCCTGCCATTCATCCGGCAAAAACACGGGACCCCCAGCAGCTCCCCGGGAGGGTGGTGGCGCCGGAAGACCCACAGCAAAAGCTCACTGTATCCAATGCTGCGCTTCCCATTTCCACAGTGTCACTTTCTGTCCTTCTGAGTATCTACCTGGCCAGTTTATTCTCTCCCAAACTCTATTTTTAACATCTTTTGGGAAATATCATAAAAGTACACTTTATATCCAACCACTTTTTAAAAAGTAATGGTATATTTTTTATCATAAAGTAATCCATTCTTATGGTTAAAAAACTAGAAAACACACAAGTGTATAGTTACTTGGTCTCGCTCTAGCCTGAGGTCATTTCCTAGCACCTTCCCCCTCTGCACGCTCACATACGCAGCAGTGAAGACGCCCTCGTCCTGCACAAGGCGGGGCAAAGGCAGGTCTGCAGTTGGGAGTACGAAGCACAGTTTGCTCTTGCATTGCTGTTTATCAATGCCTGCGCTATTTCCCATACGAAGCCTACCTTCGCCCCACCCTCTGTAGAGCGTGCAACCTGCATTTCCCACTTAAATATTATGTACAGTTTACCATACTCTTCAGAACTGCTCCTAAACTTGATTTACACTGTACAGTCCTGTTTAAGATTTTTAATTATCTTACTTATGTGATTATTATTATAGCTCTAATTCCTTAGTGTTTACTGGGCAATGTTGCTGCTTTGGTTCCTCTATAGCCGTACTTGTTTTCTGCGTCATCAGACACACGAGATAGCGCTCACGTGGGCCATACTGTCCCCCTACCCAGGGTTACGAGTAATTTCAAGTTCTCTCCACTCCAGAAAACACGCAGGATTAAGAATAAGGGGTCATGAAATGTTATTATACAGTACAGGGATAAATGCTCTAATTCAACATAAAAACTGAATTATCAGAATTCTATACACATCTATTAGTTAATAGAGAACATTTTCATGGCATAACTCACACCTGACACATGTGTAGACCCTGCAGTTGAAAGCTGCTAATTCTACACATTATTATACAGCTCAGTGATTTAATTTTAGTTAAAACAAATAAAATCCAAACTTATTATCATCACTCAACAATTGATTCAAAGAGGCTTAAAAAAACAAGTTCCAGAGAACTCTTCTTTTAGTTTCTCTTTTTTAACATCAAATACTTTATTGTTAATATAAACTAATAAAATGCAAGCTATCTTTTAAAACTCTCATTATAGCAAATTTCAAACACACACATATGAATCACCAGACATATAGCATGGATTATTTTGAAGCAGATCTCTGATAACATACCATTTCATCTATAATTATATCATGTTCATGTGTTCAGCTACCTTTTAAAAGAAATTTTATAAAACTGGCAAGACTGGTGGGTGGAGGTTGAGGAGGGTGTAAGGGGAATTAATAGTAATGGAAAAACTACAATAAAACTAAATATTTTTTAAAACTAGCAAGACTACACAAAACTACAACCATGTTGAAAGAGTAAGAATATGCTGAATTTTCCATTTTTAAGTATTCTGTAATGCTGCCATGCTTTAACAATTAAAAGCATAATCCAATGTCTATGAAACAGTAAGATGATAGATTAATTCAAAGTTTCCCTGTTACAGAGGGTACTTTCTGATCGTAACACAAAAGCCTTGGCCTGGCTAGGCAGGTCAGTTGGTCAGAGCATCACCCCGACACGCCAAGCTTGCAGGTCCGATCGCCAGTCAGGACACGTGGACCGGTCAACACATGCGTGGAACAACAAATGGATGTTTCTTCCTCCCGGCCCCCCTTTCTCTTTCTAAAATCAATACATTTTTTAAAACCATGAAAACCTATGAAGTAAGCTAACAACTTCAAAAACTAAAATTTCCAAGTACCTACTGGAAGCAACTTGTGGTTTTCCGGAAGGGAACTGGCAAGATTCTCCAGTCCCTCATAGTCTTCTAGCATATAGTAACATTCAGCTAAGCGCTGCTGGTTTCGGCCTTGCACGTAATACTGGACAGCGTTCAACCTACGGGGGAATGAAAAGAAACCTCTTAAGCTAATGTGAATCTCCTGATAAACCACACTTCCACCCAAACACGTTCCTTCGTTAGAATCACTGTGGCAAACTCTAGACATCATCTTCAGGTACAAAATGTCTTTGAAGCATGTAAATTAGGGAGGAAAAAGTCTCTAACCGTGAAGCACATTTTAGTCACAACATTCTTGGAATAGTCTTCATCTGATACAGTGGTACCTCCACTGACAGACATAAAAAAGCTTATTGATCAAGATGAAAACTTAAGAATAAAAGCCAATGATTTCTGAAAACAATCTACACTGACACATCAGACAAGATAAAATACTGGTTTTGTTGCTCCGGACGTAAGTCACAGACCGGCCGGAAGCACACGCTGTGGCCCCCGACGGGAAAAGCTGCCTGGGGCGGCGAAGTGCGAGCCCTGCAAGCCTGGCACGGACCCCAAGGCTGCCCCGAGCCTGTCCAGCAACCTCAAGCACCTCGTGGCCCCTCCACGTGAACCTAGGGCCACTTGAGGCTGAGGACCCAGCGGGACAGTCCTCCCTCCCGAAGCTTCATGTCCCAGGGAGTCTGCCGGTGAATGGGTGCGGGGTCCAGACGGCTACCTACCACTTCTGCCGGTCAGCGAAGTAGTCTCCGATGGCGTTGTGGGCCTGCTCGAGGAGGCTGTCGTCTGCGTCGCCAGAGCCAGTCTTCAGGAGCTGCAGAACCCTGAACCAGTCTCCTAGTTTCAGCCGGAGACCAATAGCAAGATCTCTGCAAACAATGGGATTCATTCCTTCCTTCCTTCCTTCCTTTGACAAATATTTATCAAGTGTCTACTCTGAGCTAGGTCCAGCTCTAGGGTACTGAGAAGCCACCGAAATGAAAGACAGGCGAGGTAACTCCAAACCTTTCAGGAACTGAACCTGATCAGGTAGGAAGCAATGGGGAGAACCCGGAATAGAGAAAAGGAAACCATTTCCCACCTTTTTTTCCCTGGACTTCCAATTTCCTTAGCAAAACAATGACTTAAATAATAATCACTTCTTTTCATCAGTTTCTTAGACATGATCAGGCTTACTTAAAAACCAAACATATAAAAATGATTGGCCTTATTTTTCTACTCAGGGCTTAAATTGTATTAAGGATCCCTTGGAAGTATAAATAATATTAATAAAAGTTAGACACAATGTTTACAGCTTAAATAAAGTTTATACATTACTTTATATAAATCTAAAATGAGGAATACATCATAAAACTCAACCCCTAAATATGTTTGATTTTTATTTCATGCTCCTTGACAACAGAAAATTAAATAGTGGCCTAAAGCCAAATAACGAACTGTGTCATAAATGATAAAAATCCCCAGTCTCTGTACTCACATGATTATTTTTCCCACCGAGTGAAAAGACCTCCATGGCCAACTATTCCTACGTGTAAAAACTGAGAAGAAACCTGCCCCCAGGTTCCATACCCTAGACTAATGAGGGGCACGTGCAGTATCTAGGATCCAATCCAAATTGAAATGATTTCCTAAAGACACAGTATGGTAGTCAGTCTATTTTACATTCGTGAGTCACGAAAGCGCTACCACTCCGAAAGCACTCGGACACCTGCCCCCTCCTCACCGACCTTCTGTCCATCTCCAGGTACATCCTCTCAGCCTCCTCGAACCTGCCGAAGTAGGCGGCGACCTCCGCCTGCTTCATGGGCTCGCTCTGCAGGTGGCCCAGGCGCTTCACAAACTGGATGCCTTGGTAATCCTTGCAGCGCACAAATGCCTGCTCCGCCGTGTGCAAATCCAGCTTCTGAAGCGCTGCTTCAGCCAGCAGCCGCCTTTACAGAGAAGAATCGGAAAAGTCTGTTGCAGATTACAGATACACAGGTCCTGAACTAGAATCCAACTGTTGTAGCTACGGTTTCCAGTGAAACATGGCGGGAAGTGATTATTCTAACACACTTGCAGACGTTTCACTTCATATGATGCTTATTTTGAGTTCTTCCAAATCTAGAAAGAATGTCTTGACAAGAAGAACAAGAACAGAAGTCCACCCCTAGGGAGGCCCAGTGAGCGGCACAGACAGAGCTGGGGCTTGACCAGCGTGCACCAGGCACCAGTTCCTAGTTTCACCTACCAAAGTCGGGGGTGCGGGTTGTCCTCTATGAACTGGGACGCATCTTCAATTCCAACCTTCTCGATCAGGGCTCGACTATCTCGCAGGGACCGGATCTCAAAGTTAACTATGTAATCCTTGTTTGGATGTTCTGGATTCTAAAAGGAAAGTTGGAAAGAACGGAATTCTAACAGTTGCTTTTGGACTCCATGTTTCTTTTTCACAGTTTAACAAAAACCTGTATCACACTGTAAGCTAAACTTGGAAGAAAGGAAGCCCCCTGTGTGGGCCTCTTGAGTTACCTAGGAAGCACCACTCCTGAGGCTCTCAGGCTGCCGGTGTGGAGGGTCCTGTCTGGGAGGGCAGCTCGGTACTGATCCCCCCTGCTCAGCGCCCTGCGCGGCCACTGCTTTCCCTGGCCCAGCACAGCGAGGCCCCGGCCCGCACTGCTAACCACGACACCCCGCTGCCAGGCGCAAACCTCAGTCCCAGGGAAGAGAGCCAAGGAAGTAGAACTGTTTGTTACAGGTTACCTTTAATATCTCATCCAATAAAACAGACTTAATTTCTAAATCCTCAAAGTTACAAATATATCCGGAAGTCTGAATGGGTTCCTTAAAAGACAAAAAACAAATTTTATACTTAATGATATAAAATTTTCCTTCCTTAACATACCATGATTTAAAATTTTATTATCAAAAGTTTCAAACCAACAGAAAAGTAGAAAGGATATCATTAACACCCATACACCCATCATCTAACTAATTATTAACATTTTTGGTAAATAAGTTTCAGTCAACTTTTTGGTTGAAATATTTTTAAGTAAATTTATAAACATCATAACATTTTACCCCTAAATATTTCAGTACATGTGTCTAAAAGACATTCTCTCATATGGCCACATTAGTGTTATCACACTTTATATAATCAATGTTAATTCCCCAATAACATCTAATATCAATCCAACTTTCCCAATAAATCCAAAAATACCTTATAAAGCTTCATAATTCTTATTCATGGAATTTGACGTTAAATTTAATTCTTAGTAAAATTGGCAAACACTATATTTGCATTTAAGTAAATATATCAAAGTCTCATACCATACTAAAAAACCTGTCTTCTGTCACATTATCCAGACAGCATTCCTCATAGGTTTTCTACATAAGAAGTTGCAGTTTGCCAATATGTAAATACATGAGTCTGTTACATGTCTGTCTCTTATCCCACTGTTATAAGGCTTGTAGAAATAAGTTACAGTAAATGAATACTGTAATGTAAAGTAGCTGCCCTGAATCCCTAACAGAAATAATAGGTAGAAATATACAAACCAGAAGAAATAAACTCCCAATATACTTATTACCTCCAAGAACACTATAAAAAGAATAGGATAAGGTTGTCTGGTAATGGAAATAGTACCCGAATATACTTTTTAAAAATATGTGTATATATGTATATCACAATGAAATAAAAAGTAACCAAAATCCAAATAGCTGAAAGTTAGTCCTGCATATATGATAGAAACCACAAACATTTTAATAGGAAGATACCAAAAAAAAAAAAGATGAAAATAAGAATATTTAGTTTGAGTAAAACCTGAATCATATTTAGTTTGAATTTAGTCTAGGTTTAAAAATGAGGCCCACCCTGGCTGGTGGCACAGTGGATAAGGTGCCGGTCTGCGAACCCAAAGGTCAGCAGTTCGATTCCCAGCCAGGGCACATAACCAGGTTGCAAGCTAGGTCTCCAGCCAGGTCCATAGCTGGAGGCAGGTGAAAGGTAACCATGCACTGATGTTTCTGTCCTTCTCTGCCTCTCTTCCTTCCTCTCTTACTGGAAATAATAAATAAATCTTTTTTAAAAAATTTTAAAAGATTAAAAAAAATTTTTTAAATGAGGCCCTTGCATGGACATTATATGTGCTAGTTGGGTTTTAAAATGTACATTTTCTTTTAAAAAGTAGAAATTACTGATTAAAATACTCAAATTACATGAGAAAAATTATAAAATCCCTTTATTTTCTCAAAAAAAGGTTGTTTTACATAAAGTTAATGTGTTCAATAAAAAGGTGTGTATTCAAAAGTTTGGAAACCCCTTGTTTGGAAAAGAAGCAAGTGTACAAAAATGATAGCCTGATGGATAAAAACATGAGATTTAAAAGAAATATGACTATGAAATAGGAATGCCCATGAGAAGGGAGACCCAAGAAAAAGAAGAAAAGGGCTGAATCAATTGAGAAGGTCCCTAAAGATGAAAATGATCAGACAGGAAATATCAATACTAAAATTCTCATTTCCTAATTCTCAAAGAAAATGTGCTTTATCAGTGATTTAGTCTCTGCACACAAGTGGCACCCTTTCTCACGTACAATTGGAAGAACAGTTTGCAACTTAAAGAAAAGTATGAATTTAGAATTCAGGACAACACTCAGATGGACAAAATTACGTTCAGCATTACCTGCGAAACAAGAGCTCCCTCCTGAATAACGGAACAAGCCTGTCCTGAAGGGGCTGCAGTGAATTCCGCTTTACCAACCAGCCAAGCCAGCGGCCAGGGATGAAGGGCAGAACAAGTGCCCAGCAGGGACCACAGCCAGACAGTGTCCTCATGAACGAAGAAAGCCATGCGGCATGGTTTATGAAGAAGTCCAGTCAGTAGTAAGGTTATGAAAATTCCTCTGGTCATAAATCTAATAGAATTTGAAGTACTTGCCAAGCCAGACAGCAAACTCAAACTTAAAATGAAGAGGAAGGCTGTTCTGTTCAAACTACTTAAGGAACACTTTCCACCAGGCAAAGATTTCACTTGGAGCTATACACACATTCTGAATAGTCAGGCAAAATACTCTCACTTCTCCAGGCAAATGATTTCCTAATTAGCACACGCAGTAACTAGTAATCCTTTCCAAGGACAGGGAAAAGAACTCAAATATTCTCAGGGCAGTCTACCTCCATCTTCACGGCTATCCTGTAGTTACCTACGAAAGTCCTACACTTGCTTTGGGGCAAAAGTCCTTGAAAAAAGCTCTGCTTACAGGTCAAACGAATGTTCTTCCTTTGAATCATTATTCAAGGTCTAAAAATACAAAAATCCTTAAGACTCCTAACAGCTTTAACAAAACCTTTGAGAGCAATTTACTTCAGGTCATTTACCAACCCAAAGACCCTGCAGGGCTCAAATGGGGAAATGTAAAAATAAATTAGGATATTAAAGAGGCAAACAGTTTACCACTAAATAAATTACTACCAACCGTCAGCAGCTCAGGGGCCCAGGCATGCAATTTCTTCCCAAGTAGGAAACTCCAGGCCCAAACCAACATCAATTAATGACCTAAAGTATTTATTAACTCATCTCTGCTTACTTACATTAGTACACAAAAGCCCAAATTGAAACTCCATTAACTGTCTAAGGGATTTATCTTCTTCATGATGATGCCTACCACTCAAATTATTTTGAGTTTCCTAAACACAACAGTTAACAGTTGATCCAAAGCAGACTAAGTGACAGGAAAGCTCAGAGCTGAAAAATTAGCTGATACAAACTGCAAGTAGAAAATTGAAATACAACTTTAAAATTAGTGAGAAAGGGGCTTCCTGCTACCCCAGAGAAAGGAGATAAATCAGCCTTCGTCTGCACGTTCCTGAGGTTATGGGGTGAGAAAGAGCATAACGGTGCGTGTGTAAGGAATGAGAAAGAGCATGGATAATGCTGACAGTGCACGCGTAAGGCATGAAATGAGGTTAAGTGCAGAGTAAGGAGGAGACAAAGGCAAAAGAAAATGAAAGGACAAGGCCATTTCAAATCCCCATTTTTTTTGTTGTTGTTGTTGGGTTGTTTTAAGCAATATGGTAGGTAAGATTACTAATTTTTTTTTTTAACTTTGACAGGAAAAAATAAATAAAGACTACATAGTTTGTAATCATCAGTCCAAGAAGAACAGATGCTTAGGAAATGCCTTTCAGAGGAAGCAGAGAATGGTTAAAGGATGACTATCATTCCCCCTTCAGACCGAATATTTTAAAACTCTACAGAAATATTTTCTCTTACTTTCAGAAACTCAGGCAGCCAACACCAATAAATTTATGTCTTAAAGAAACAAATGCAAAATAACCAGGTCTCAATACTTGGCCCATTATCTGTGCATTGTTAATGCTCATTTCTTGTTTTTACCTCAGGATCCAGGTTTCTGAAAACGTACATTCTTGTTTTCTCCATCATGGCAAACAAATCAGGATTGTCTTTGGCCCACTTCATATCCCAGACATCTTTTCGCTCCAGTTTTAACAACTCGCCTGTGACCTGCTGTCCTGTGCTGTCTGTCACCCGAGCATCCACGTCAAAGAAAGTCAGAACTCCTGAGTTGTCTATGATAGCAAGACGACTACAAATAACGGAATCAGAGAAGGGAGACAGTTGTAAAGTTACTATCAGCGATTTGGAGGGAGACAGTTGTAAAGTTACTATCAGCGATTTGGAGTATAACCACCTATAACCAGTCTTCAAAATCAGCTCATCAGAACCTGGAAATATGGTAGAAATCATTTTAAATAATCACTGATTTTAACCAAACTTTTATAAACTTGATAGAAGACATAAAGTGCTCTCCACTTTGCTTCCTTGTGAGGAAAAGGCACCCCATGGATTCAAGCGACTGGTATACAAGTAACTTAAAACAGTGCACTAGAATTTCTAGATTTTGCCCAACTAGAGAAAGACACCTAAACCAAATGCAATAAAAAGATATAAATACTTAAACAGAAATTAGTAAAGCTACATTAAACTATTGATAAATTTAAACAAATACATATCTTTGCTGTTATTATATAAATCCAGCAATCCAAAGTGACAACTTCAAGATCAGACATCTGCTTGAAGAATTTTCAGACTTACCTAGAGTTGCAATTCAGTGATAACTGGTTGGCTCGACACTTAAGGGAATATTTTTGAATCAAACCGACATTAGGAAGACTGTATCTCTGAATGGTACCAGATTCACGACCCTGCGGAAATTACTTATGATTACTAAAGCAAATTTCCCATAATATATTACATTACAGCTGCAAGTCCCACTAAACGTTCATACACTTGTTTCAAAATCAGTGATGGTGTCATGGTGAATCATGTTACCGCGTACATGTTTATTTCCTAAGTTAATTAAAACCTTTTAAGAGTGGCAGAAAGGATCCAAATTTCTTTTCATGTAACATTCAAAAAAGAAGTCAAAAACCTAGTTCTTCAATAATACACACATTCTTACACCGCAAGGAAGAAATACCTAGTGTTATTTATAGTGCCACGTAGGGTTAATATTCAGGGGGCACTAAAAGTTGAAATATAAAGCATTTACTAAATTAATTTGCGCACGTATGAAAAATCGATACAAGATCACCGTGTTAAACAGCGGCTTGTGAAAGTCTCTGTGATACAGGTCTTTCTGAAACCAGCTGCACTGGCCGTCTTTCTGACTTGAGTCAGCAGCGAAGGGACATGACAGAAGGCCGCGCGCTGAGTGTGAACGAGCTGCACAGCAGAGCATCCAGGCGGCTCTGCGCAGGCCCGCAGGGGACAGCGGGGCACAGGGGCCCCGCTGGCTCCCTCTGCAGTGGTCCTTCCCGCTGCCTCTGACCCGGCACCAGGGTTCCCCAAGGGGGACCCATCGGAACGGCTGGGGGTGGGGGGGTAACGGGGGAGGATATGGGCTTTAAAAGATTTCATATGCTGACAAAATGAGCATACTCCCCTTTCGGGAAAGGGGGTGCAGTGGCTTAAAAAGTTTAAAAAAGGAATAGTTCTAAAAACTGCCCACACTGCAAAGCGGAGAGCAGTCCTCAATGCAGAGGACGTCTTCTCTATCAAAGCTTCTGGCTGGTACTGACCACTTGCATTTCTTACGGGCAGACTGTCATCTGGGAATTAGGTCAACTTTTGTGACTGCTCTGAGCTGTTTTTTCCAGCAATGCCACAAACACATACACGTACAAAATAAAACTTAAAAACCCCACCATCTAGGAAAGAATCTCAAAAGAAAACAAGAGGTACCACCGACCTCAGACAAACTGCTTAAAACAGACACCAAGATCATTTGGTAAGGAAAAATGAATACTATGTTCTTAAAACGTTTTCCCTCTTTAAGTAACTGATGGCTAACGAACATAACTAGAACTAAAAACAGACACTGCTGTGGCTCTGTTTGCCTAATTCAAATTCAAAGATGACTCTACCAGCATTACTATATTAAAGTACACATTTCTCTCTAAAATTAATATTTTCACATGTCAGAACTCAAAAACAGACACTGCATAGTGATGTTATTTGAAAAATTCGGCCAAAGCTGCCATGTACTTCACTTCACCGGCCAGCACACACACCGCCTCTTCCTGCGGAGGCCAGCGAAGGCGCACAGCCAGGCGGGGCGCGCCCTCCGGTATGAAGAGCACAGGCCACCTTCTAAGGCCACCTGCTACCTTCCAGCCCCGACTCCTGCCGCCCTTTTGAGGGCTCATTCCACCCGGTGTCCAACTCTCCCTGACTGGCCCCCATTGTACTGCTTTTATAAACAGCTCTTTCTGAAAAAGATGAACAGTTTGCGAGGCAACCTTTAACACTGTCTCACTTCTTCTGTTGGACTCAGTAAAACGCAAAGTGCCCCATAAGATACTTAAATCCAAAATATATTGCTCTATTCTGTTTTTACAATTTAAACAATTGGCATTCATAAAATAAATTTTTTCACAACTTACCACAATCAACACCTTGTCAGATGCAGTTATGGCACAAATTGGATCCCTTGTGCCCTAAAATAAATCAATTGTTATTCTTCAACAAATATTTATTGCATGACAGATCTGGTATAAGGTAGTATTTACGAACAAACACCTAGAAACTGAGCGCCTACTATGTGCTAGATACTGAACTAAGCCCTGGAGAGATTCGGATGAAATCTTTCCCCTCAGGGGTTAGTCAAAACTCCGTAAGGGCAGAAGAGAACTAAACACCTAACTACAGGTACAGTATGAAAAAGAAAAGAAAGAGGTCCAAATGGGAGTTTATGAGAGCACAGAGGACGGAGCATCTAACTCGTACCAAAATGGTCAGGGAGGCAAAATCCTGAACTCAGAAATTCACACACAGAAAATGAACAGGAAGTAGAAGGACCAACCATGCTGAAATGAAGAAGGGAGAGGTGGCCTGGCACTGCCATGACGTGGATGGCTCTCAAGAGCTTACGCCTAGTGAAAAGAAGCCCATTTCCACAGGTTACCTGCAATATGGTTCCATTCATAAAACAGTCTCAGGGTATCAAACACCATAGCTGGAAACAATCAGTGGTCCCCCGGGAACAGGGATGGAGGGAGAGTGGTGTGAAAACGAAGAAGTAGCACAAGGCTACTTTATCATGATGATAAAATCACACAAAACGATGTGTGTGCATGTAAAAACCAGTGCAAGCAATACGGAATCAGGTCACAGTTTAACAGTAATATGACTGATATCCATTTCCTGATTTTGATATTACACTACAGTTACATAAAATGTCACCAGTGGAGAAAGCTGAATAAAGAGGTTCTTTCTACGTACTATTTTTGAAGCTTCCTGTGAGCCTATTATTTCAAAATAAAACGTTTTTAAAAATCAAAAGAAGAAAAAATAGCAAATGTAGAAAAAGTTTTCAGAATAGAAAAAAACTTAACTACTAGAATAATATGCTATCACTGGAAACAAATTCTTTTTCAGGTCTCAAAATAAACTGACAGTATTTTCAAATCTACAGATACTAACATTTGATAGCAGAAATAAAATCACCTACTTGAATGGCTTTACTATAATCAAGCACCCCATCCACTGATCCAGAAGGAGTATCATCAACATGATAAATTCTAGAGAAAAAAATCAGAATTTCAAAGATAATATAAAGGTTAGACTATTTCATAATCTCTGAAACAGTGAAAGGATTGGATGGCACCAATGAATTTTGTTTATATAAATGCCCTTATTATTTTAAACAGTTCTTGACACAGCTCAACCTTATAAAGGTAAATTTTATCGACCAGGTGTTTCCTAGTTACGCAAGTCATATGTCCCTGAAAGCTGTGCCCAAAATATATCTGAAAATTGAATCATGTCTCCAATGAATTTCATTAAGCCCCAAGAGATGTTTTCCTTATCTGCCAAATGAACATCAGTCAGGAGTCATTTCCGATACATGACACCTCCCTGCTGTTTCTCCATACCTTCCCTTCTGTCAATGTGCTTAGTTAAAAGTAAAGCTTAAATGTATTTGGAATTTTGTTTGGAAGTAAAGAATTCCTCCCTACGTTTACTGCGTTATGAAGATGCACCCCTGTGGGACTCTCTCACTTCCCTGACCCTTTATTGTAATACTTATTCACACGCAGCACCACTGCTGGTTCACTCAGCTCTGCGCACAGGTGGGGAGTCTCCAGGAGACGCACACGGTGCGTCCGGTGTGCAGCCCACTGCCACACATCCTCAGGGGCCCTGCAACGTCTGCTGGGAAAATACTCAAACGCATGGAGGTAAACTAGAGCAGCTGCATCCCAGGGCAGCTGTGAGGCCCTGGGCCAGTTGCTTAACTTCTCTGAACCTTAGTTTCTCCATCTATAAAAAAGAATAATTCGGGGAGCAAAAAAGGGATGGATGTAATACAATAACAATAAAATTAAATTAAAAAATAATAATAATTCTTCCTTCAAATGGTTTCTGAGAGGCATAAATAAAATTGTGTTTATGAACTGTATACATACACAGCCTGATACATAAAAAGGATTCAGGAAATTGTAGCTATAATACAATCACAGGAAAATCAAGGCTTTAAAATATGAAATTTTATCATTGTTTAATTGAAATCATAATTACATTTTCATCAATGTAACTATAATACCAAATGTTAAAAAATTTAATAGAAATATATTAAATATAGAAAGGTAGGCCAATTTAGAGGTACCATGTTTCTGCATTTTATATAATTTCTATTAGGTACGTATCTCTACTTAGTTATCACAAATAAAAGTCAAAATTGGTATCTCAAGAGCTCTGCCCACCTCCCTCTCTGAAACAAGTGGGTATAATAGGAAAGGCCAATCTGAGGAAGTGGCTCCAAGGTCAGATAAACTGACTCTGTGTCCGGTCTCTGCTTATCGGCTCATGACCTTTGGCAAATAATTAAAGCTTTTTGTGTCTCAGTTTCCTCTCTGTGTAACAGGAATAATAGGAATATTGACTAATAGGGATATAGACTTTGCAAAGTATCTGGCACATAAGCGTTAACTGTTACCACCATCATCAACTGTATTTTACAGATGAGGAAAGTGAGGTCCAGAGAGAACTGACCCGAAGACATTAGAACTAGTAAATGTATCCCACATAGAAATGCAAGAAAATGCTGCCGCTTTGTTCAAACAAAGCCATATTCTCTAGCAGGCTCACGAAGGACACTCACGTCACTCCACGGGGAGGCCAGTGTCCTGTGCCCAGCGCTTTCCTCAGATCTACCTTCAGCCTGCTGACTAATTTCTACCACAGCCGCACCCTGTCCTTAAAAGAGGCTGAAGATTCTGCCCACTGAATTTTTCAGAGGTACACAGAAGCCAAGATATAGTATGTTTTTAATGATTTTTTTCTGCTTCCACAGATCCAAAATACTAGGGACCTATCCCCTATCTTAGTGCCTAAGTGAATCTTAAAGGGAAGGGAGAAGATTTGAAAAGCAATCTAGGATTTCTGATATGACTGCCTGCTGTACATCCCAACACAGGTCTACGCTCTCATTAAGAACCATTAGGTTAAACAGTTAACAAGCCCTGGCTGGTGGCACAGTGGCTAAGGCACCAGCCTGCGAACCCAAAGGTCGCTGGTTCAATTCCCAGCCAGGGCACATAACCAGGCTGCAAGCCAGGTCTCCAGCCAGGTCCATAGCTGGAGGCAGGTGAAAGGCAACCATACATGGATGTCTCTCTCCCTCTCTGCCTCTCTCCCTTCCCCTCTCTCTAAAAAAAATAATAATAATGAATAAAATCTTTTAAAATAAATAAATAAAACATGCATCAAAAGATGTACCTTTCTCTCCCTTCCTTTCGAAATCGCATCATCTGATTAATTTCCAAAGCCGTGAGCTTCTTTGCCACACGGTACTGCCAGGTGTAGAACGCTTCTTTAGAAGCTGCTATCACGTGGGTTTTGGTCATTGTCACAAATAATGGTGCTATTGAAAAGAGCGTGGAGACAATCGGGTTACGGTTACAGAGAATCACAGAACATGCTGCAAAGGACGCCAGTGATCACTGAGTTCAGCCCCTCATTTTATAGACAACACACCCTACACTCAGTCTGGGAAATCAGATAAGAGTCAAAATCCTGTCTAACCATATAAAATATAAATTCAGAATGGATCAAAGGCTTAACTATAGGACTCAGGAAAAAACACAGTAGTAACTCTTTGTAACTTTGGGTTAGGCAATGGTTTTTTAACTATGATATCAAAAGCGCAAGCAACAAAAGAAAAAGGAGGTAAACTGGATTTCATCAAAATTGGAAAAATTTTTGCTTCAAAGGACACCATCAGAAAACTGAAAAGACAACCCACAAAAGGGAGAATATATTTGCAAATTATATACGTGGTAAGGAATTATATCTAGAATATGTAAAGAATTCTCATCATTTAAAAGATTCAACAAAATGCTTTCCTTAATGGCTTAGGATAGGAACAAAAGGGCAAATGGCCTAACTGAAAAATGGGCAGCCCTGACTGGTATGGCTCAGTTGGTCCCCCAAAGCGGAAAGTCACAAGTTCAATTCCTGGTCAGGGCCCAGGCCCAGGTTGTGGGTTCAGTCCCAGTCAGGGCATGTAGGAGAGGCAACCGATCCCTGCTTCTCTCTCACATGATGTTTCTCTCCCTCTCGTTCTCCCTCCCTTCCCCTCTCTCTAAAAATAAATAAGTAAAAATGTTTAAAAAAAGAGAGAAAAAGAAAAATAAGCAAAGGATCTGAATAGAAATTTCTCCAGTGAAGATATAAAAACGACCACTAAGCAACGGAAAAGATGCTCAGCAGCATTAGCGATCAGGCAAATGCCACCATGAGATACTACTTCACAGCCACTACACTTCCTAGAATCAAACAGTCAGACAAGACCTGAGTTTTGGCAAGGATGTGGAGAAATGGTTGGAATGTACAGTGTGCACTCACTTTGAAAAACAACTTAGCAGTTCCTCAAAATGTTACACATAGAATTACCATACGCCCCAGCAATTCCACTCTTAGGTATACCCACGAGAAATAAAAACTAGTGAATATGCCCACACAAAAACTCCTACACAAATGTTTATAACAGCATTATTCATAATAGCCAAAAAGTAAAATCAGCCCAAATGTCCATTAACTAATGAACGAGGAAGAAAATCCCATTCCTTCCTCCCATCCTAACTACCATGACTGCTTGGTTCTGGCATTTCTCCTTCCCTCTGATCTCATATGTCTTATTTTTCCTCATTAACTTAGAAACTCCTCCAGAGGTCCTTCCTAATTTAGGAATATATTTTCCTAAACATGTAACTTTTTTTTCATATGTTCTGTCTGCTTCTTAAAGAACATTTAATTAAACTACTATGTATCTTTTAGTGAAATAGTCTCATCAAATCCACCCTCCATATAAAGAAATGGAGAACTAAAGTAGTATAATAACTTGTCCAAAGTCACAAAGTAACATAAAATTAAACATGAATCCACACAAAATATATATATATTTTTTTAATTTTATTGTTGTTGTATTACATCCATCCCTTTTTTGCTCCCCTCTGTCCGCCTCCCAAAATATATATATTTTTAAATCTCCTCCATAAAAGACCATTTTAGTACCTAATTTCTAAATTCATGACTAAAACCATACAAAATTGCTCTTCTACTCCTAAATATTATGAAAAGTCACCACCTACCAGGCCAGGACAAACAAATGGTGTTAACAGGCAGCAGTCCTGGAGGCCTGGACACAGGCCATGTAAAAGATATTTAATGCAGTAAGAGACTTAGAAACTGAACAAAGAATCAGAAACTAGACTGATGGTATAATGTCAATTGAACAGATTAACAATGTAGGAAATCAAATTCAAGGACCTTTATATGCTAACTAACTCAGTATGGTAAATCATACTTTTTTCCTTACACTTGTCAAGATTTTCCCATTAAAAATGCGTGCTATCACCGAACTCTAGAGGGAGACAGAAGCCTGTCCCGTGGGGACCGTTGGTGGGAAGAAGCCCTGGGGAAGGGGTGGCGGGAAGCGTGTGGTCCACACTGCATGGCCCTGCGTGGGACCTGCATGGAGCAGTCAGCAGGCCGGCGGGCTCCGCTCTGCTCTCGCTGACCCCATCTTCACTAAATCTTTGGGAAATTCTTAGCAAATTCTATCACAGACTCCGATGCTGGTAACTATTAGGTCCTTAATGTGACGCAAAGTTCACAAACCATAACTGCCTTCTAATAAAATATCATTGATCCTAAGCATATAAAAGCATTTTCCTAACCAAATGTTTTTCTCCAATTACAAATTACACCCCTGTCCTTTTATTCTGATACATTCTAAATAATCACAAGCCTAATTAATCATTAGCCTGAGTAATTCAAATTTAAATGTTAATTGTTCACAATACAAGTCAGACCTCTTGGATTCAATCACAGGCATTTGCTAACTCTGCGGCCTTAGATACATTCCGTATTTTCTCTGAACCTTAGTTTACTTACTCTAAGTGGGGATAATATTAATAATACCAACCTTATAGAGCTGCTTTAAAGATGAAAAGAAATAATAAATAAAAAACATAGCACAGTGCCTGGCACAGAATAAATGCTTAATAATTCTAAAAGACAGTATTTATTGAATTTTTCAAAATTGTCAGGCATATATTTTAATATAATTGTATTAAATTATATTAGTCCTTATATAGTAATAAACATTATATATATTAGTATAGTTATATAATAATATAATTGTATGTTAAATATAATTAATGTATTACCTATATGAACTCACAACCTCCCTCCCACTCAGGGAAACATTATTATTATTATTATTATTATTCCCACTTAGCAGATGTAGAAACTTAAGGATAAAATGGTTCAATAACTTGCTGAAATTGCAGAGCTAGAAGCCGGCACACAAGTTAACCTGGCTTCAAATCTACACTCCTAGCCATACAGCACTGCCTCTCATTGCGGTTACCAAGTGTTGGGTATAGTTGCTATTATTGTTTTTACTTGTATAACCTACATAGGTTTGTAAAATAAAACCATACACAGGTCCTCTAGTCAATACAAGAAACAATTATGAATATACATATCTGAAACATCTGCTCTTTTAAATCAATATGGCAGTAATTTCAGCAAATTCACATGGGTAGCTAATAGCTAACCCTATCTACATAAATTATGCTAAACCTTTATTAAAAGATCTACCCCACCCAGGTAGATTAGTTCTTAGTTTCCTAGATCTAAACTGCAGGAAAAAGTTAGAAGAACAAATTTTAACATAGTATCTTAGGAAGAAAATACAACCAAGGTAAAAGTACACCATATCCAGCTCAGTTATCCAACATCTGGAAAGAGAAACTCAGAAATACCTACAACAAACTTTGTAATGCCAGTTGGTAGTAATTACTAGCCAAGCAAGGGTTTTCAGAATTTTTTTTAAGCCATGAATTCACATATAAGTAAAATCTGCTTGTACAATAATATTTAAATGCTGAGGACAGAATTAATGTCTGTATCTGTAACGTTCCCCCCATTTCCTATGATTCATTTCTCAGCCCGTTGAAGAGCAGGTCAACTGAAGCTGCAGTGAAATGTTCCCATGAAATGGCCTGTCTCAGGAATGCCTGAAGGCCAGACCGTCGGAAAGCTCCTACACACTCCCACCAACATGGCTGCGGCACAGGCAACTGATACTTTTCAGGCACTTTTCATGCCTTCGTTCCTCCACAAATGCTGTTCTCTCATTAAAATATTACCTGGGGAAATACCTTTCAAACCTCAGTTTACATGAAGCCTTCTCTAAGTGGAAAAGCTGTCCCTGATCTCCACTTATCCAGCACCACACACAACATGGCACACACCAGGGGAGGAATCATCATTACTCAATGGATTAACTGTATTTTAGTTATTTACTTAGACATCCTACAGGAAATATCACAATTAACTTCTTATCCCTCCCTGTACCCAGTATAGTACCTGAAACAATATATACTCATTGATGATTTACTAAATAAATGGGTTAGCCCTGGCTCAGTGAATTGAGCACCAGAATGTGAACCCAAAGGTCCCCAGGTCGGGCACATGACCCCAGCCAGGCCACATACCCAGGTTGCAAGCCAGGTCTCCAGCCAGGTCCGTAGCTGGAGGCAGGTGAAAGGCAACCATACGTTGATGTCTCTCCCCTTCTCTGCCTCTCTCCCTTCCCCTCTCTCTAAAAGTAATAAATAAAATCCTTAAAAAATATACATTTTTTTTTCGTATGTTCAATAAATAGTTGTTATGGGGCAGGTACAGTCTTAGGCGATAAGACTACAGAAATCAACAGATGTAGATCTTTGAGAAGCCCAAAATCTTATGGGGAGGAAAGACAGAAAACCACCCATCACAATGCACAGGAAGTACTCGGAATAGAAACACACCAGAAGTGGTTTGAGGGCTCAGAAGACTACCAGAAAAGGGGGCCTGCCCTCAACATGCACAGGACAGCAGAGTCCCACAAACAGGACTTCTATAATAAAGCATAAAGAAAGTTCTTTTTTCAAGTTTCTAGAGCAATTGTCAAGAGGAAGAGTAATACTTTCTACAACAATATCAGTTACATATTTTCTTTCCTTGAGCCTCCAGTCCTCATGAAAATTTGGTATAGAATCTTAAAAAAGGAATTTTACAATATGAAAAAGATGTTGAGTCTTGGCTGAGTTTACTTTGGCAGTAAACCAATGAAAGAACTGTTTGTTAAAATTTCAGCCACAGAGACTGAAAAAAAAAATCTCTAGACTCAAAACTACAATAATCTGCCCTCAAGCATTTGCCATTATGAAGGTGAAGAATTTACATCTGGCTTTATTTAAAACTAGAATATCTGCAATCAAAATTACTTTGAGGCTAATCCTATCATCATTATGATTCTACGTTACAGCTTGATATTAAAAGAAAAAGGATGTAATCTGAAGACTGACAGCATTCACCCCTTAGATGTTTGTTTCTAATACAGAAGATATTCATGTGACAAGTCTATAATAATCTTAAACTAAGCTTTTTAACAAGAAACACTAACGTGTATATATGTGTGTGTGCATATATGTATAATGACGTATATACACACACACATATGCATATAACTACGTCTATGTAACAACAAATATAAGATATGAAGTTGCAAAGCCGCAAGACATAAAAGTGAGTTCCCAAGACCCTAAACATAAAGTATAAAATCTTTGAGGCCAATAAATATTTCTCATATTTGCCTGTATTATCCACAGGGCTCAGTAAAATAAAACACTTAAAAGGCAGACACTAACATTTGATTGTTAAGGTTATATGTGAAATCTGAAGGAAAAAAAATGCTACTTCTCAGATTCAGAACATAATCCCATGCTTTTCAGTTTTTGAAATCTAATAATTTTTCTAATATCATCTCCAATAACTACCATATACTTTAAAAGAAAACCATTGTTTCTGGGCGTTAGAGTGAAAGAGCAGCAAAATATGTGATAATGGGCCCTGGCTGGTGTGGCTCAGTGGACTGCGAACCGGCCTGTGAACCGAAAGGTCACGCCTTTTGGTTGCAGGCCAGGTCCCCAGCTGGGGGCATGTGAAAGTCACCCAACTGATGCGTCTCTCACACACTGATGTTCCTCTCCTTCTCTTTCTCCCTCTCTTCCCCTCTCTCTAAAAGTAAATAAATAAAAACTTTCTAAAAAACATTTGGTAATGGTTTTTAACAAAACACTTAGAGTAAAATTTGAAAATGTTTAATGGTTACTTTCATAGCTATTTGATACAGGGAACGGTACATGTGAAGTAACAAACATCTGAAAACAAAAAGTCCCTATTAATAGGCATGTTTCACTGGAAAATTCTGAGAAGCAAGCTCACTTTTATAAGCAGCTAAGTGTCTTTATGGAATAGAGGTATTTACAGGCAGTTTATTAATAATAAAATGGTTTCAGGGCAAAATTCTTTCTATAATCCTCAGTTTATTGCATACTAATCATTATGTTGCATACCAATTCCTATACAATTATAGTTCCTATTTAAAGCAAATGGTGGCAGTGCAGCAGTTGTGAGATTACGATGGATTTTAGATAAAATAACCTTAGAATTGATTGTTATTAACCAGGATACTTCTGGTTGATTCAATGAAATGGAGCATTAATGATAACTGTACCACGGTAACAGACATAAACTGCACCCAGCAAACCAGAAAGGATGCTCATCCTTGCTCTGAAGAACACTATTCTAATTTAAAAATACCACTGTTGGGTTTTTTAATTAGTTTTACAAATAAAACTTGATTAAAGAGGGAATAAATATTCACATTTCCTTACCAATATCAATGTACTTAGGATCCAAGGGTGTACCAATAGAATTACAAAGAACTAGCACGTACTGTGAACAAATAAAACAGAAGGTATCAGACTCCCGTTTAAGTACAACACAGGAAATAATGCTTAACATGCCATGCTTGTCTCTTTTCAAGTATCACTAACTAAGAAATAATGGATAAAATTATTAAGTCAAAGAAGAACAATCAATACAACCTATAGCATTTAAAATAAAGAAATATGAATTAAAATTAAACCATGGCTGATTTCTCAAAAATGGTACCCTGTGGTCATTAAGAGGCCACTTAAGAAACACAGATATACTGGCTACTTTTCAGTATTTATGCTTCTAAAATTCCTGACCAGCTATAACCTCAACAGTCACTTTTATCCTATGGTCAGCTATAAGAGCTAATTTAATTCGTTACCGTTGCACCAAACGTTTCCATCTCGCTCTCCTCCTTTGAAGCAATACATAAATAACATGAGAAATTCAGAAAATGTCAGTTAATTTAGGAAAAAACATAATCCAACTAATGAAAATGACTTAAAATGCCCATTAGTTAACCCATACACAAATAATTATCAACAATTCATATTGGGAAAATAATCAAGCATACTGCACACTTTAAATCATATTATTCTGAAGTGAGAATTTGTTTTTACTTTTTACTGTTGGCCACCTTTTCTGTATCTTATACTAAGAATACAACTACTTAGATGTTCTCCTAATTAGGATAATGATTCCAAATTAACCAATTCTCTATGTACTATTACATATAGGCTTTTTCTTTTCCCAGCATCTCAAATAAAACTTGTGTAATTTCATAAATATAACATAAATGAGAAAAATTATATAAAACTATAATTTACTCTTCTACTAAACATAAGCTTACTTACTGCCACAAAATACCACAAATAACTTGTATTTACATGCTCACAGACTCAAATAGTTTCATGAGACTTCTTCCTAAAAATGCAAGTTTCCCCTTAACATCCCATTTTTTGCTCCCTCAAGTAATTACATACTTTCAGATTCTTTCACTTTTTATATTCACCTCCACAAATTTCAGTACTAACACATTTATAACAGTACTTCTTGTTTTGTTTTGTTTCAGTTGGAACACTGTCTATTGATGACTCTGCACCATCAGACACCCAGGAACACACTTCCATCTCTCCATTTCCCCACTTAAAACTGTTAGATTAGAATTTAGGGCTTAATTAAGTTTGTTATACTTCAACTAAGTTTTTTTCATTAAAAAATCTAGTGAGTACATCATTTTGACTATATAACTGCTATTCATCACTGAATCATCGAGTGTATCATGATCTATTCTTTAAGTGCATCTTGCTTTCCTTATAGTTGATAATTTTTTTTCTCTTTGCTTAGTTTTCTCTAATTATTACTAACTCAAGTCCCCAGTTTCCTCCCAGTGATACGCATCTCTTCTCAAGCATTCAACCGCATTGGGAATTCTACTAATTCCATCTTGAATTTCTTCCGCAACGTGTCACCTGCCCTCACACGATGACTCCTTAGCACTTTGCCCACTGCTGTCAGACTGACCCATTTCTTCCCCGTTCTTGGTTTACGCCTCATTTTGGTAGGTCATACCCTGCAGTAACTTTCTAAGACCAGAAAACTTACAGGGTAAATTTTTGGTGAGCTTGTACATCTGAAAATGTCTTTATTTTACCTTCATTTTAAGTAATACTTAGCTTCAGACATGGAACTCAAGATGGGAGATCGTGTTCCCTCAGAATCTTTAAAGCAATTCTCCGAAATATTGCTGCCAACAAGCGGAATGTCAGTACACTACCTGATCCTACACAGTGTGTTTTTCCTCTCGGAAGTCTGTGGGATCTTCTCTTAATCCCCGGTATTCTAAAATATCACACTGATGTGACTTCATATGGACATAGTTTTATTCAAGGAAATTTTTCTTAAATTGTTTTCAGAATTAGTAGCCTCCACATTTACTCTTATCATTTTTTCCTTCTTTTTATCATTTAAATGCTAAAGTATCAAGGACACATCCTCTAATTTTCTTAATTTTTCACTTCTATTCTCCATTTCCTTATCTTTTTGCTCCACTTTATACGGGTTTTCCTTCATTTTCTCTTGTAACTCTTCTTTCAAATTTTTCATTGTTGTTATCATATCTGCAATTTCTAAAAGCTTCCCTTCCTTGCTTCATAGGTGTAGGTAATATCTCTCGATTCTCTCAAGACTGAAATGATTCCTTTGAAATGTTCTTTCTGCATGGTCTCTTGCTTCCTCCCAGTTCTTTCCCCCTTGTTTATTTTTCGTACCTGTTAAATCAGATGCTCTCCTTAAATCTCTGATAACCCTAGTCTACCTGCTTACATTTAAGAATATGACACTAAAAAGCTGTCTGGAATCTGTTTGTTTGTGGGTGAGCCACAGCAACTCTGGTCCTCACAGTAAGGTAACCAACCAGGCAGGTTCGGTTCCTTGGGGACTCCCTGTGAGGGTGCTTTTAAAGGTCTTTTCTCTGGAACTGGTCCAATTCTCCAGGGAGAACTCTGAATCTCCCACCTAAAAGCTGTTTAGCTGCCCATGCTCTGGGAACCAAGTGGTAAAAAAGGCGACAAGGGGAAACAGTGGTAAATTTTGATCTACCTGCCCGCTTTTCCAAAGATCCCTTCCGCTCCTACTATGCTTGGTGCCCTGCCGTGCAGACCCCTCCTATCCTCTCTGAAGGGCCAGCTCCAGTCTCCCCGTGATGAAGGGCGCTGCCTCTGGGCTCAGTAGAAGGAAGGATCTAGGAATCTGCTTCTTTATAGGCTGCTTCTTTTTTTAAAGCATTCTCCTTCCTGCATAATCTCGGTGCTTCCAAAGTACTGTTCTGTTTTCCCTCTCCCCTGGTCCCATCAAGTACCACAGCTCTTCCAATTCTGCAGTGGAACTCTCTGCTGAGTTAGGGTTCCACCAAGGGGATCACCACCATCCACCTCCTGCCTAAGCTCCAGAACTATGCTGCCTTTCCTCCCCCTTCCTGGTCCCTCTGGGCTATGACTTCTTTAAAAATACCTTGTTTTAGTGAGTTTCAGGAGAGAACAGCCAAATGTGCCTGCTCAAATGGCCACCTTAACAAACACACTATACTTTTTAATGAGATAAAATAACTTATAAACAGACAAAAACAACGGTGGCAGTCCTTTTTTGAAAACTTTACATTTCTTCTAATATTTAAACTGGTAATATCCTTTTAAAAGCATTATTTATATTATTTATTTTGTGCTACAAGACTGATGTTTAAATCAACAAAACACTAAATAAAAGTGTATTTCTCAATGTCAAAGTTATCTAAAGGGTTACAGTGGTGAGTCACTGTTATGTAATTTCTTGAGCACTTATACTAGACATCTGGATATTCATTTTTTGCTTATGAAATTTTAGCCTGGAAATGGATTGTGGTGTTTTAAAATACATTCCAGAGAGAAAACTTCACTACTAAACTGGTCAATTTAAAATGTCAGTGGATTAGCTGACTGGGAAAAGAAATAAAGGGACATAGAACCAATGGGGTCATATAATTTTTCCAAAGCAGAGGTCTAGCCAGACGTGACCAACAGACCCAATACTTCACTGTAGCTGCCGGTAGAGAGGCCATGCGTGAGAAGGTGGGCAACTATAGTCCAATTCTGTCAAGTAGTTGACCCACCTGAGTTTTACAGTTTCGAGGAACACCTACCTGAGGATGATTTTCATCAGCTTTCGTAGCCAAAATGCAGAAGTCTCCACAGGTAGTAATAGAAATGAGACTCTTTACATATTTGATGTATTTCTCATTGTTCTTCGTATCCCAAAATATAACACAGTACTCTGGACGGTCAGGTCTGGTATAAGCATAAACTACAGTGTTTGAACAATAACCCCACTAGGAAAAATCACAGGAAGAAAGGAAGGGAACAGGAGGAGGGAAGAAAAAAAGGAAAAACAGAGAAAGGGAGAAATGACATTTAACATTGAGAAAGAAAAACTATACTATTATATTTTTACTCTAGACATATTGCAGATATGTGGTTTATCAGTTTTGATGAAATATCTTCTTTAGGAATGTATGACAGACTGAACATTCAGCTTAATACCTTTTCTCATTAAAATAAAAATTATAAACTATAGTTATAAAACAAAGTAATACTGGAAAAATAAATTAGTTTAACTTTCCTTACTTTAATTTGTAATATTTAAGCTTCAGTGGTGAAACTTGCAGATTTCTCAGTGGTCAATAAGAGCTGCAAGGGGGGCAATAGAAAATGTGACCCCAGTTACAAGTTTAAATTCTGGTCCCCAAACCAAATTCAAAACAAATGCTTTTCCTCCCCTCCACATTATTTATATGTTTTATATGTTTAGAGTAACATGTGCATAGAGTTTAATGTTAAATAATTCTATGTGGCTTATTTAAAACATAAACAAAATGCCGACCCTGGCCTAATTTCTTCCCAGGGTAGCCATTTACGACTCTTTCAGCTGGTTTTGGTATTTATCTCCATGTCTCATATGTATTGATTAAGGAACTTAGACACTTAGCTCTTTCCTTTCTCGCTGCTAACTCCCCCAATGCTTATATGTAATTTTGAACAAATCAATATTCAGAGTCAACATTATTATGACTGTTTATTATCCAAAACTAAGCCATGTTAACTTTTTATGCTGTGAATACTTTTTAAATTTTTTTACTTTAAAATAAATTTAATTTCTATAAAAGCTGCAAAGAAAGTATGCAGTTCCTTATCTCCTCTGACATTGTCCCCTATTTTTAACATCTTACATCTGGTACCTCTGTCACAACTAAGAACCGACATGATGAAGCACTATGAACTCAACTCCATGCTCATTTGGACTTCACCAGTTTTTCCCTAGCATCCTTGTTCTCTTCCAGAACACGCCCTCCTAGAGGACCCAGTTAGTGATCATGTCTCCTGAGCCTTCCCCAGGCTACAACAGATTCTCAGCCTGTCCTTGTTTTCCGTTACTGTAACAGTTTTGAGACGTACTGGTCAGATATTTTGCAGAACGTCCTTCAATGTGGGTTTGTCTGATGTTTCTGCCAGGCTCAGATTAGGATTATCAGTTTTTAGAAAGACCAGGACAGACGTGCCAAGAGCTCTTCTGTTACAACACCTTGATCACCTGGACAAGGCAGTGTTGGCCAGTTTTCCCCACTGTAAAGCTGCTTCTATTTCCCCTTCCACTCTGCACTCCTCGGAAGTGAGTCACTGAATGCAAGCCTCGCTCCAATTGGGGAAGGAGGGGCTACACCCCCTGAAGGGGGTGGTGCCTAAGTAAATTCAAACACTTCATTAAGGGAGATCTGTTTTGTCTCCTCCGTTTATTTATTTAAACCATTTCTTTATATCAGTTTGTTTTCCTGGACATTGGTTTTATAATTTGGGTTACAATCCAGTGTTACATATTTACTTTGGTGCTCTTTCCAGCAGGCTCCTCTGTCCCTTGGGCACGCCCCACCCTTGGCGTTTTGAACGCTTCCTACTCGCTGACACTGGAAGGTGCTCCAGACTCATCGGCACTTCCCCAAACCAGCCCTAGAATCAGACATTTCTCCAAAGTTCTCTACCCTTTGAAAATCACATAATGTATACGTTTGGTTTTTAGTAACGAATACTCTTAGGAATTTACCTGCTCGATTGCATCCTTCAGAACTTGTGTTGGCTCAAGCAGTAAGTTGAAGATAAAATCGCACGCTCATGAGTTACTAGGCTTATTCCCATTCCCCCCGCCCTGGTCATTCTCGCCCCTCTCCACCCTGCTCGGTGCCCTGGCGGCTGACTTCCATTAACTGCGTTCCTGCCACCGGACCACACAGCAGGTGTGGGGCAGTGGCTGTGCCCCTGCAGGCGGCCCCTCCTGCACTGTCACAACTAGTGGGTTCCGAGGACAATGCTTCCTTACTCGCTCACGGCTGTGAGTCTCCGAGCCCTTGCTGTGCCTCCCTCACATCTCCCTAACCCTGTCAGCTCGCTCTACGGCTCCTCTGAATGTGCCGTTTCCTGCGGAGACTCTGACCATCGGCGCAACGTGACTAACGACAGGTAGCACCCTAGAAAAGCTTACGACTTGTAGGGTCTTCACCCTGAAAAGCCTCCTTTCAGCAGGTTTCTGAAAAAGGCTCTGAATAGATGCAAGAAACATGTATTATACTGTGGGCTACAACAAAAATATTTAGTAAAAAACAGCTGTTTTTACAACTGTTCATTATACTCACCTTATAATCAGGTCGAATATTTGCAAAATATATAAAATAATCAACAGCTAGTGCAATTTTCAGTCCACCTCCTTCCCAAGATAGTGCAGATATCTGCTTTCCAGAAACCTTTAAAGTGCCTAGAGACTGAAAAAACATATTTAACCTAAAGTATCACAGTTAAACAAAATACAAATTATCACCAATCACCTGACGGGGACCAAAACTGGTACGAAAATAATTTTGTGAAAGCTTGCTACTCATTTCAAAATCATTTGCCTTAAATTTTTATAATGAAAACTATACACAATAGGAGAAATTTATAAACTATAGCCAAAGACTCCAGTATCAAATTTTATCAAACCTAAGATCTCAGAGATTTAAACACGCATCTTTATTTTTACATATAAGTAAGAAAAGAAAAAACACATTGCTAATTAAAACAGGACAACTCTGATTATAAGATGCACCCCAAGTTTAGAGTTGTAAGAAAGTATGCTTCTTGGAATCGATGAATTACTGTAATAGTAAACTCACCCTTAAGTCTCCCCCTCTTCCCCCACAGCACACCAGCCACTAGACCCTACTGCATCCACTTCCATCTCCAAGCCACTTCAGCTGCCACCTGTCTTCTGTGAACCATGGTGGCAGCCTCCTAAGTGAGGCTTTTGCCTTTCCTATCTTTCCTCATTCTCACCCTGCACTCCCATACTCAGTATCTACTATGGTCTCAGAATTACCTTTCTGGAACGCAAACCTGATCAGAAATAAGCCAGTCAGTGAAAGACAAATACCATAGGATCTTACCCATTTCAGGACAATAATGAACAAACAACAAGCAAAGCAGAACCAGATACATGAGTACAATGAATAGATCTCCAGTGGAGGAGGAGGCAAAAAGGGGAGCAGGTTAGTTAAGGAACTAGCATGCAAGAACCATGGACGTGGACAACAAGTGGGATTGACTTTGGTGGGGAGTGGGTGGGCGGGGAAGGGGACAGAGGGAAGGAAAAAGGGGATGGATGTCATAAAACAATATTATTAAATTTAAAAAAGGAAACCTGATCATATTCTACCCTGCTTTTAAAAAGGTTTACTAATTTTTAAAACTCAACAGTAGCTCCCCACCCTCACCTCCTTCAGCACAGGATACGATGCCTTCTGCCTCCCGAGACGAAACTTCCCTTTGGCGCCATGCCCACATGAGCCACAGTTGCCGGCTCTCGCCCAGGAGGAAGGCACTGCGAGCCGCCATGGCTTTGGCCCGTCGGGTTCCCTCCACCTAAAGCCCAATATTCCGCGTCCTCCTGGAGCACCTCTCGTCCTCTTAGACACAACTTAGATACCGTTTCCTGTCTTCTTTTCTCCCTCTGTGGTTCTGGAGAATCTAGACGGTAAGCTACTTGACAGCACTAACTTTCCAGTTAATGACTAATTAACTAATTACTAATTAGTTACATCTTGTGATTGCTAGTAAGTTCTCATTTTCTGAATTCATTAAAGTTCGCAATATATTCATTCTCCTCTTTGACATTTTCCACTATCACTTCAAGGAATTTCTCTTAAAAATTTTAGAGGCCCTGGCTGATAGCACAGTGGCCCTGGCTGGTAGCACAGTGGTTAGGGCGACGGCCTGCAAACCCAAAGGTCGCAGGTTCGATTCCCCAGCCAGGGCACATAACCAGGTTGCAACCCAGGTTTCCAGCCAGGTCCTTAGCTGGAGGCGGGTGAAAGGCAACCATACATGGATGTCTCTCTCTCTCTCTCTCTGTCTCCCTCCCTTCCCCTCTCTCTAAAAATAATAAATAAAATCTTTAAAAAAAGTGAGAAGTGTATAACTTTTCTTCCATTCTCTTTCCCCACCTTCTCTCTGCACATTTAAATAGAAAGGAGGGGGGAGGGAGGGCAGGCAGGTGAAATCGACTGTGTTTACCTCGCCGAATGGCGTGTAAAACTGCACGATGTTGGCGTCGCTGCCCTGAGCAGCCGCAGCCCTCTGGGAGCCCGCCACGGCTAACACGCTGCCTGTGTGGTTCCACTGGATACTCACGACGTACATGTTAGTGTCGATTAAAACGGGATCTAGTCGAAAAGAAAAAAGGAGGCAATTTCCGTAAATGTCTCAGCCTAGAGATCTTGATAACCTTAAGGGTAATTTTTTAATATTATTTTCATTCTCCACATAAAAAAACTGACATACTCTGGTCATTCTCGTGTCTCATTATCTGGCACCTCCCATTGTCGAAGCAAATGGCAAGGCAGGGGCAGTCTGGCTCCACGTAGCCCTCCGTGCCGTGGTACCAGTGAATTCCAGCGATGCTGATGGCGCCAGTGACATTCACCAGGCAATTCAGTTTCATCTTCATCTAAATAAAGTCAGTTAGGTTAATACACTTTGAGACAGATCAGTCTTAAACAGAATAGAGTACTGCATAGAAAAAGCACAGAAAATAGGATTTAAGAATCTGCTTTCAAATGCAGCTCCATCGCTTGCTGGTTTACCAACTGTGGGCAAATCACCTGAGCTTCAGTGCTCCCCACTTGCAACTGAGGAGTAAAAAGCTCAGCTTTTACGAGACTCAAACGACAAGAGGAATATAAAAGTCCCGTGAAAACAGCGAAGTGTCCTGTGAAAGCTTCCGTTAAAGAGCGGATTGAGGTACCGTCCTGACCCTGACCAGGAGAACTGACCATACAGGCAGATCTACCCTAGCCAAGCCTTGCAGAGCCAGAGTCTCTGTGGAGACGATGCTACCTGAGCCTGTTCGTTTCTCCGCCTTTACAGGACCCGCTCACTGTTTAACACGTCCACCGGTTTAACAAACAAGGCTTAGCGGACGGCTGAGCGACCATCTGTGGTATCGCGTGTGCGCTCTGGCTCCAGGGATTAGGAGACGTCATGATTAAACTGCACACTGCCCTACGCGTCCTCCCTCAGCTTCAGTACAAGAGAATCTGGTCCTGTCCAGCCACCAGGAAACTGAAATTAAAGCACTAATTCACCTTGAAGCAACCCAGAAGATTTTTTAACAAAAGAAATTTCAACTGATTTAAATCCGAAGACTTCCTAGATTACACAAACCATCAGAAATAAATGCGTATATGTATATGAATGATATATAAAATAATCACATAAAATATGTAAATAAAAATAACAAATATATGGATATAGACTTACTATAAAATTCCCTTGACTGTCATAAATGTGTATTTCTCCATTTGCCATTCCAAAAAGTAAGACTTTACTATCTGCAGACCATGCTACGTGCCATAACTGTACACCCTTCAGGTCTTTTCCCCAAATGCGATTCCCTAAAACAGAATATGCAACACCATTACTTCATTAAAAGTTCAAGGTTATTCAAGAAGCTAGCATGAATGACCTGGACATGGACAACAAAGGAAGGAGTGAATGTAGAAGAGGGGATGAGGTGGATGGGGCAAAGGAGGACAATGAGGGGAAAATGAAATAAATACTTGTAATACAAGAAATTTTTTAAAACTTCTTTAAGATTTTATTTATTATTTGCAGAGAGGGAGAGAAACATCAATGTATGGTTGCCTTTGACCTGCCTCCAGCCACGAACCTGGCTGGAGACCTGGCTTGCAACCTGGTTATGTGCCCTGGCAGGGAATTGAACCAGCGACCTTTGGGTTCACAGGCCAGCACCTTATCCACTGTGCTATCAGCCAGGGCCAGAAATTAAATTTTTTTTAAAAAGAAAATTCAAGGTTATGATTCTCCACAAACTGCTCTAAAAATGTTTTGCTAATGAGAGTTCGCACATTTGTTCCATTTACTCAGTCAATAAATATTTATGGAGCAACTAATATGTGCCAAACAGCCTAATAAGCATTTGAAATAGCAGCTCTTTCCAACTTCCTCCCATCCCTTCTAAACTCTGAACCAGGACCTGACTCCTGTCAGCAGGTGAATTCGACCACTACTTGGGAGTAACAGCTGACATTTAAAAATAAAGCCTTCGGCCCTGGCTGGTAGCACAGTGGATTAGCGCCAGCCTGAGAACCCAAAGGTCACTGGTTCAAGTCCCGGCCAGGGCACATACCCAGGTTGCAAGCCAGGTCTCCAGCCAGGTCCGTGGCTGGAGGCAGGTGAAAGGCAACCATACATTGATGCTTCTCTCCCTCTCTGCCTCCCTCCCTTCCCCTCTCCCTAAAACTAATAAAATCTTAAAAACAACATAAATAAATAAAAATAAAAATCCTTCGTTTCCACTTTCAAACATCCAGAACATAACTGAATTCACATTTACCCTTTCTGCTTTGCCCCCTAATACAAAGAAAAAGGTACGTGCCCAAGCAGACACCCATCTAAGGCTACTCCCTCCACCTATTTGCTGATCCAACCCCTTCCTAGCTTGGCAAAACCTCTCTGCTGATAATTCACATCTTCTCTTTCCCTTTAAACTCTTCTCTCTAGGCTCTTTCTCATAAGCACTTAAACATATTCAATTCTGTTCCTCTTCAAAACTAGCACCTCCAATAAAGGAAAACAAAACAAAGCAAAAAACACTTCTTCAACCTAAATTCCCCTCCAGCTACCTTCCTATCTCTACCACCCCTTTCCCAGCCAAAATTCCTGAGTGGGCTATTCACACCTGTACTCTCCGCTTCCTCACTCCCTCTCAACCCTCACCATTCCGGCTTCTGCCCCAGCTTCACTGCCGCTGCCCTCATCAAGGTCACTAACAGCTGTTGCTAAATCCAAGGATGCTTTCCACCACCCCTTCCAGCCTTCCCCCCTGGTTTCAGTGAGTCCATGTACTCCTTTATCTCCAAGACTTCAACGTTTTAGTATCCTCTATGGAATTCTCTTCTCTTACCACCCATTAAATGATGCTGGTTGTTGGCCCACAGATGGCCCTTTGGTTTTTCATCTATTCCAATGGTTTAACCTCCCACCCATATGCTGCTGATTCCCAAAATTATGCCTTCAGCCAGATATTTCTGAAATGCAGACAAGCATGCCTGTGGTCTAGACTTATTTACTTGGGTGTCCTATGGCCTGCTAAATTCATTGTGCTCAAACCAGTCTTCCTCCCACGTCCCTTGTTTCAGTAAAGGCCCCATCAACCATCCAGTTGCCAGAGCTGAAAACCTGGCTCTCACCCTAGACACGTTCACCCTCACTCCCGCATCCAGTCAATAGTAAGGCCGTATCTACTCTACTTCCCAAATATCCCTAGCATAACCACTTCCTCCTCCTTGCCACTGACCTGGTTCAGGCTACCATCCACCTGAATTACTCTCACCTGAATTACCACAGTAATATCCTAAATGGTACACTTGCCTCCATTATTTCCTTTCTCCATTCTTCATGTTACAGTCACAGAGATGTTTCTAGAGGACAAATCTTAAAAGATTCTTGAATGTCACTAAATCATAGGACAACTGTTTTCTCTTTTATGTTTATTTTTCTTTCAGAAGGCTAACATAATAACTAACGTTAACCTCTAAAGATAAAAAGGTCAGGTAAATCGTGACCTCAGTCCTGGGTGCAAACAGGTATTACCATCCACTGAACCGACTATCACGGCCCCGTCCTCGTACACAATGCAGATCTTCTGCCCATCGGCTGTCCAGCTCATACTTCGCACCACTGACTTATTTCTGTTGTTGATCATTTCCTCATACCAAGACCCTATTTTCACAAACAGAAAAACCACAAGTCAAAACCTCCACTGCTATTAAGTGGTACTTAGATTTTAAAACTTTCTTTTAAATACAATGTGAAATAAATAACTGCAAAATGTTCTACCATCTGAGACATAAATATAAAACCTTCAAATACAACATAAACAAAATGAAAAATTAAATCAGGCCTTGACTAATAACTGCTTCATACTATCATCACAGAAAATATTATAAATGTCTTTTTTCTTTCTTCCTTTCAATTAAAAAAAAAACAAACCTCATTTGCTTTTCAAGAGCCAAAACAACTGATTTTTCTCAAAACCTAACATTTCCCACTTGAACACACTTCAGATATTAACCAAGCAAAAACAGAACCACTATAACTTTACATGTATGCATAACCTCTCCAATGCTTAGTTAAAAGCATATTAGGTAAAAATTCTAAACCTACCTAAAAAACATTTTAAACAGTTTATATCACATATTACATCATGAATGCTATAAGACAAAAATATCCTTGTGCATAGGTTTGGAGTGAGATGTGAACTGTCTCAAGATATAACAAAATGTGAGGCAAATCCAAGTCTACTTTGCTTTATTTTTGTTATTCAAAAAGCCTTACCACATTTGGTATAAGGAACTCTAGCCTAAAGCCAAGCAGATAATCAGGTCATTTGGAATAATAAGTCGGAGTCAGGACTAATGCCCAGAGAACCTACCTTAGAAAAAAACCTCCTGTATGTTCACTTTCTACTCCCTACACATACACATGCACAAACTTAATAAGTTTAAAAAATAATAAATTCATGTACTATGACATATTTTTTAACTAAGAATTTTAAAAGGGCACACCCTGAACATTTTCAAAACAACACACGTGAACTTAGGTACCCTTTTCACTTAAAGATGACAGCTAGCAGAATATGTATTACATGGGGTGTTTTTGTTGGTTGGTTGGTTGGTTTGTTCTATTTTTTGGTGTTTTGGCTAAAGTGATGCACCTAAATTAATCCTACTCTTACTCTCTCTTGTGGGCAAAAGACACAAATTGTGAGCCAGTAGTCAGAGGTGAGATAAAATCTGTATCCGTGAGAGAAAAAGAAGCTAACTAATTTGATAAAGGAAATAAATTTTTGCCTTTGACTTTTTAATAAATGTGTTTTTATCCACTGAACTACCTCCAGTCACTGACCATAGGAACTAATTCTTATTGGAAACATGGAAAAATAAAGGCTACCTCAAGCAGAATGTATTTATTCTGTAAGAGTCTAAATTAATTTTGGAGATAACAAACAGTTACCTAATTTCCTTTCCTAATCAAGGTCACAGTTAAAAGGCGAGGAAGTTAAAGGGAAAAGCAGGAAGCAAAAAATCCAGAACTATCACCCCAAGCAGTCAGGAGAACCCCTGTGGCTGGTTAAGAGGGGTCTATTTCAAAGATGTTATTTACCCATTCATATACTGTAATCCAGGCTCCAATTTGTGAAAAGATTAAAAAAACTCTCCTAACATACCTTTATAGAACATCCAAACAATGATAAGCCCATTTTGATCACTGGTAGTCAACTTTTGATATTGTTCATTCCATGTGACAACTTGAACAGAACCTAAAAATAGATAAAAATAATTTAGAAACTACAAAAATAGTTGTAATTAATTTAACATATTTTTATTACAAACATTAGGAGCATGTTTAAAAATCAATGAATGACGTTTGCAGTAAAAAATAATCAATGCGTAACTTGAAGTCAAGATGACTGGGTAAACATGGCTCATCTCCTCACACAACCACGTCAAAATTAAAACTAAATTACAGAACCACTCAGAATCATCAGAAATCGAGATGACGGGAAGTCTGACAGCTACAGAATTAAAGAAAACACGTCCATACAGACTGGCAGGCAGGGCAGAGATGCAAACGGCTGGTCCCGTATCCATAGTGGTGGAAGAAAATAGGGGCAGAATGTCTCAGAAGCAAGGAGCCACGGCTCCACACCAGAACCCACAGCCTAGCGCTCCAGGGCCAGGAAGAAAAGCCCCCATAACTCTGGTTACAAAACCCCACGGGATTGAGTTGAGGAAAGAAACTTGTGGAGCTCCGAGCAGTCCCTCCTGAAGAACCCACGAATGGCCTTGCTCGGACTCCCTCCCACTGAGCTCCACACTGGGTGGCAGCAGCAAAGGCCCCAGTGGCGCACAGGGAGCCCCTGAAGTGTCTGGCCTCAAGTGAGAGCTGGGGGACAGCCTTATCCCACAGGAAGGCAGGCACTGTCCCTTTGCTGAGCCCTCCCCCACAGAGCCACCGAGCAGGCAGGCTGGGACACTGCCCCAGCCAGGCTAACTCTGTAGGCCTGTCCTGGAGACCCCCAGAGGCTCCATCCACCCCACTTACGGGCCCACCCACTGCTTTTCCATATGAACAGCTGGTCTTGGCTCCTGCCTCACAACGTCCTAAATCCTCTCAAACCAGCCACAGCCGCCTCAGTGCGCCCCCAGGCCCCACACCTCTTGCTAAGGAGCCACAGGCCGGCACTAGCAACAACCAGCCTAGGTTCACGGTAGGGAATCAGTATGATCTAAAGTTAACAAATCAAGCCATAAAGTTTTGACAATATTAGAGCGCACCAAAGGCCGAAGACAAAACCACAGTGGTGGCCTTGGCAGGATGGAACTACATGGATGGATTCACAGCGAGTTCTTTCTGACCAGCTGGCTGACAAGGAAAGAGACCAGATTGGTTTAGATTGTCCTGCACCGAACATCGGCACCAACCAGAGGTGCAGGGCTACGTGACAGCAGCGCATCTGGAAGCAAGTGACTAAGGGAATTCCTCCCCATGGGCAGAAGTTCAAGTACACCTCTGGTGATCTGCTTTGGCTAAACTAAGAGACAGCCAGAGGGAAGGATCTGAATTAACTTGTGGGCTGTGGGTGATGGTTCTACAGTTGGTCGGGGACTTGGAAAACACAAGGCTGGAAGACGGCGACAAGGAGATCTGGGGAAGAGACCTGTGCATGGAACTCTGGCGTGAGCACAGAGTAAATATACACTCCATGCTTTCTGAATGCTCACCAAAGGGCAGTCACTCCGGCCAAGGTGTTCCATAATCATGTGGACAAGATGGCATATTTTGTGGGTGTCCTCTGCTTTTTACCCCAGCCACCCCTGGGGTTGCTCAATAAAAGCTCAATAAAATGACCGTGGTAGCAGAGATGGAGTCTGTGTGTAGGCTTCAACATATGGGGTTCAGAGCCCTGGCTGGTGGCTCAGTGGATAAGGTGCTGGCCTGAGAACCCAAAGGTCGCTGGTTTGATTCTCAGCCAGGGCACATAACCAGGTTGCAAGCCAGGTCTCCAGCCAGGTCTCCAGCCAGGTCCACAGCTGGAGGCAGGTGAAAGGTAGCCATACTGATGTCTCTCTCCCTCTCTGCCTCTCTCCCTTCCCTTCTCTCTAAAAATAATAAATAAAATCTTTTTTAAATTTTTAATAAAAATATGGAGTTCATCCACAAAATCCACTGGGCCACTGCCCTGACTGAGTGCCTAAGGTAACCACGGAGAGAGCACCGCTGAGCCCTCAGTACAGCACTGTGACCCAGGAGGCCCCCGATGGCAGGTGGATTGCATTGGAAGGGCAACAGCTGCTCTCCCTGAAACAGTAAGAAGTGTAAACCTCGATGTGCCTTCCCTGACTACAAAGCTTTTGCCAGTCCCACTGTCCATGAACTCATCGTCTTACCCCCCATCACGATCTCCAGTCAACGACGCTTCTGATCATGGAGCTCATCTCGCAGAAGTAAGGGCCATGGGCCCGTGACCATGTTAATGGACCTTCTCCCCACGTGCTCCATCGCCCAGAAGCAGCTGGCCGGATAGAACAGGGAACTGGCTTCCTGAAAACTCAGTAGTGATGCCAATGGGACAACAATATCCCTCCCAAAAGGCTGGTTTTATAAGATGCAGTGTGTGCTTTGAATCAATGACTAACATATGGTGATGCTTTTCCCAATCCCAGAATATGCAGGCCAGGGAAAAAGGGAAAAAACTAAATAAAATAAAAAATAAAAGTTGTTGAAAGACTAGATTCCATTATAGCTCAACAGAAATGATTACCTTAAATATTATCATTATGGAAAATGATTATAATTCTGCAGGAAGCAGATGGGTTTTAAATGCCTAAAGATGAAATATGATTTTAAAAATTACATGACTTACCACTATGACCCTCAAGATTCTGATTCATAGAAAGGTTATTAGGAGCTGCAAGACCTCTCAATTTTGCATCATCTAGAAAAACAAAAAACAATTTTTAAAAAGACTTTGAAAAAAATAAAAGTGACAGATTATAAGATTTTCACATTTCTTGCATTTTTGAAAGGAGATCCTATTCCTGGATGGATATTAGAAGGATTTTTTAAAGTATGCCTCACTCTAAGCTATTTTTCACGTGATAGAAACACGGACAGTAAAAGGTACACCCATGCAATGGTATTATTTTGGCAAAATAAAGCAAAATGTACATAAGAACATTGTTTACTTGTTGTTTATTATTATCACTATTTATTCCTTCCCAAAAGGCCACAAATGGAAATATTTATGATATTCAGATTGAAATCTAAAGCATAAAAGGGATCAAAAAGCAAAGACTTTAGAAACTGATTTTTACTAGATTTTTCAGAATCTTGGAAATTTATGCATTCATTTAGCAAATATTTATTGAATATCTATACTATGCTAAGCACTATGGAAGGTTCTGGATGTGAAATGATAAACAAAATAGATAAGGCCTCTCCTCCTAGAGAACCTGCAGTCTACTGAAAGATATATAAGTATTTTTATAAACTGTAAAGGTGTAACAAGAAATAGTAATAGCCCTAGGGATTCATTTAGGTCGGAGGGAGGAAGACCAAGGGAGACTTTCTGAATGAAGGACCCTTAAGCTGAGACTGTGGAGGTAGCCACGTGAGACGGGGAAAAGGGAGAAGAATTCCAGACAAGGAAAGAGACAGTGTGAGGATCTTGGAGAAACAGAGAAAATTTTCTTTTAAGACCATTAAGAAAACTAAAAATTTGAGAGATAAAATACCAAACATCAAAAGCCAAACTAGCCCTGGCTGCTGTGGCTCAGTGGATTAAGTGCTGGCCTTCAAACCAGGGAACCGCTGGTTTGATTCCTTCTCAGGGCAGTACCTGGGTTGCAGGCCAGGTCCCCATTTAGGGATGCCCAAGAGGCGACCACATGTTGCTGTTTCTTTCTCTTTATGTCTCCCTACCTTTCCCTCTCTCTAAAAATAAGTAAAATACTTAAAAAAAAAAACAAAACTAATTAGTATAGAAGTACCTACTTTCCAAACCTGCCTTTTATTTCATTAACTTAATCTAGCACATCAAAACAATTATCCTCTTTGGTTAGGCTGTCCAGGAGTCCTTTGTGCACTAGTTAAAAACAAGCACTTGAAAGTGTGACAAACTCAGTTTCAAATGCCAGCTGCTTACTGTGACACTGGCAAATTACTAACTGATCAGCTACTCTGTTGTCTCAACTGGAAGACCTACCTCTCGAGATTATCCTGAAGTCAAACGATCTAGTGAAGGTTAAACACTCCACACATGGAAAGTGCTCAATAAGTATTTGTAAATACTATATTCAAAGCTGTAAAGCAGTACCCCTCACAAAGTGTGGTCTGAGAACCAACAATACCAGCATCACTAGAAATACAAATTTTCAGACCCCACTGCAGATGTACACTGGGGCTAGAGCCCAGAAATCTATTTTAACATCTTCAGATTATTACACCTGCTAAAGTTTGAACAATAATGCAAGAGTGAACTAACTTCAGCAACTTGCTGAAAGTCATTCAGTAGTCTTACAGCAGAGCTAAGATTCCAACTCCAAACTCTTTATCTAGGTTTCCAGTTTAGAGTGGGGATTATTTGGATCTTCAATCTAGAACAACACTGAGGATGCTCAAGAAATGTGAAACAAAACATTTGCTATGATTCCAAAAAAATGGAAAGAGGAATCAAGCTGTAAACACAAGAGACCTACTAATAAAAATGTTTTTTAAAGCCCTATGTTCTGTTCTTGGGAACTAGGTGCATAATCAGAAAGGATAACACAGGCCTGTAAAGAATCTGCCAAATAGAAGATTCTGTGACCTCACTAACATGCGGTTTCACATCATTTTTAAAACTCATTTACTGTTGTTCTATTACAGTTGTCTCATTTCCCCCTCTCTTCCACAGTCAATCCCCACCCTGCTGTCTCTGTCCATGGGTCATCTACACTAGTTCTTTGCCTAGACCCTTCCCCTTCTTTCTGCCTTTCTCTCCTCTCCTCCCCTCTGGTCACCATCAGTCTGTTACTTATTTCCATGCCTCTATTCCATGGTTCTATTTTGCTTGTTTGTTTGTTTGGCTCGTTAGTTTCCTACATTAGATAAGATCACATGGTATTTGTGTTTTGCCACCTGGCTTATTTCACTTAGCATAATACTCTCCAGTTCCATCCAATGCTGTCACAAAAAGTAGAGGTCCCTTCTTCCTTTCTGCTGTGTAGTATTCCGTTGTTTCACATAATTTTTATCAGACTCCTAATAACATGACACAACAAACAGACATAGCACAGACAACACAGTGACTTAGTTTTCCTTCTTAATTCTTTTTCACTTTCCTTGAATAACTTCAGAAGCCATCTGATGTTTTCATTCAATATTCTTTATTTTCTAGATTCAAAAATAACCTACGAAAACACCACAAAATGTGAGGGGAAGGGTTTCCTTCAAAAACATTAAAATTGCATAACAACGGTAATGAGCAAATCTGATTTTCCATCAAGTTCAAACATAGGGGCTTGCATTCATTCACCTACCCGTCTGTATCTCCAACTTCAAAACTTTCAGTAATCCATCTTCACCACCACATGCTATGAAGCCCTGGTCCTTGTTCCACGATATGCATTTCAGCTTCACATTATTGGGAATGGCGATCTGAAAAGCAACCACAACCACAACTTTTCACGAAGGCGCTGGGAAGTGGGTCTACAGGAGGTGAAAGGCTGAAGACAATCCCCTCCGAAGGTGGAAAAACTTCCAGCCCTGCAGTGTGAGATGCTGCGCCGACCCGCCCTTCGGGAAAGGCAGCCGCGACGCGCACGCACCAG
>PVIW01008132.1:0-64312 GCA_004026585.1 Noctilio leporinus | reverse complement strand
TATATGTTTATCAGAGTTATTTCTTCTTGATGGATTGTTCCCTTAAGTATTATGAAATGTCCATCTTTGTCCCTTTTTATGTCCTTCATTGTAAAATCTATTTTATCTGAAATCAGTATTGCTACTCCAGCTTTTTTCTCATGTCCATTTGCTTGATATATAGTTTTCCATCCCTTCACTCTCAATCTGTGTCGATCTTTTGTTCTGAGGTGGGTCTCTTGAAGACAGCATATATGTGGGTCATGTTGTCTTATCCATTCGGCTACCCTATGTCTTTTGATTGGTGCATTGAATCCTTTTACATTGAAGGTTATTATTGATTGATACTCATTCACTGCCATTTTCTCCCTTTGTGTCTGTATTCCTCTTTGGCTTTCTCTGTTTCTTCATTTTATTTGTTTCCGTTTTTTTAGAGCAGACCCTTTAGCATTTCTTGCAATGGTGGTTTGGTAGAGATGTATTCTTTCAGTCTTTTTTTGTCTGGGAAGCTCCTTATTTCTCCTTCTATCTTGAATGAGAGCCTTGCTGGGTAGCGTATTCTTGGTTGCAGGCCTTTGTTTCCCATGACTTGAAATACTTTTTGCCATTCCCTTCTGGCTTGAATTGTTTCTGTTGAATAATCATTTGATAGCCTTATTGGAGTCCCTTTGTATGTTATTTGTCTTTTCTCTCTTGATGCTTTTAGGATTCGCTCTTTGTCTTTGAAATTTGCCATTTTAATAATAATGTGCCTTGGTGTTGGTGGTGTTTGGGTTGATCCTCATTGGGACCCTCTGTGCTTCCTGAACTGGATTAATGTTTTCACTCATCATGTTCGGGAAATTTGCTATGATGACTTTTTTGAACAGGTTTTCCATTCCTTGTTTCTCTTCTCCTTCTGGTATCCCTATGATACGGATGTTGTTATGTTTCATGTTTTCCTGCAGCTCTCTTAACCTCTCTTCCGTCTTGTTCAGCCTTTTTTGATTCTCTTGTACTGCCTTGGAGTATTTGTCTACATTATCCTCCAACTCGCTGATCTGGTCCTCTGCTTCCTCTAGCCTACTGTTGATTCCTTCTACTGTATTCTTCAATTCAGAAACTGTATTCTTTATTTCTCCTGGCACTTATTGATAGTTTCCATGTCCTTTTTCATGCTGTTGTAGTTTTCAGTAAGTTCCTTGTAACTTCCCTGGAGTTCTTTGTAATTTCCCTGGAGTTGTTTGTAGTTCTCCTGGAGTTGTTTACAGTTTTCTTTGATGAGGCTGAGCTCACTGAGCTTCTCTATCATCATTCTTTTGAATTCCTGATCTGATATTCCAGTTGCCTCTGTTTCATTTTGTGTTCTTTCTGGGGATTCTTCCTTTTCTTTTGGTGATGGACTGATTCTTTTTTCCCCCATTTTGGGTGTCTGTTCTTGATTGCTCTTTATTTTTTTATTTATTTTTGTTCTTTCCTTGGGTTAACCTGCTTTGCTTCCTTGCCTTAGTTGAGCACCCTTCTGTGATAGGAGATTTATGGTGTTCCATGTTGCCGTCTCCCAGATTTTGTCCACTTGCTGTTCTTGGTGTGTCCTTTATTTGGGCTGTCTGGTTGTATTCTGGGCCTGCGGGCTTTTAGCAGAAACAAAAACAAAAACAAAAACAAACAAACAAACAAAAAAAAACAATATACCAAACCAAACCAAACAAAAAAAAATTGCAAAAGGGAAAAAGAAATAAAAATGATAATAATAATAAGAAGAAAGGGTTTAGATGGCTCTTCACCCTTGATAATCCCTGACTGGTCCAGGTGGAGCTAGGACCAGTGGGTTTTATCAGGGAGAAAAGAAAGGAGAAAGAAAGAAAGAAAGAAAGAAAGAAAGAAAGAAAGAAAGAAAGAAAGAAAGAAAGAAAGGAAGGAAGAAAGAAAGAAAGAAAGAAAGAAGGAAGGAAGGAAGGAAGGAAGGAAGGAAGGAAGGAAGGAAGGAAAGAAAGAAAGAAAGAAAGAAAGAAAGAAAGAAAGAAAGAAAGAAAGAAAGAAAAAAGGATGGGGGGGAGAAAGTCATAAGACAAAGATAAATCAATATTAATAAAGAAAGGTTTTAGCTGTGTGTTCCCCTTTATGATTTCTGATCAGTCCAGGTGGAGTCAGAACCTGTGGGCTTTACCAGGAAGAAAAGGAAAAGAAAAATTAAAAAAATAAAAAAGAGGAAGGAAGAAAAGAATAAAGAAAGGGTTTAGAAAGGCTGGGGAGGGGAGGAATACTTAGATTGAGGATTGGGAATGCGTTATAGCCACAGAGTGAATAGACTTTAAATCGAGAGTAGGGGAGGGTCTTGGGTATTTCGGTGGATTGAGGTATGGGGGGATTAAGAATATGTGAGGAATAACTTTTGCAAAGGATATGTTGGGGCTTAATAGTTCATATTGCTCTCGGTATAATTCAGGTGCTTGAGATTGGCAGCAATCCCTTTCCTGATGCTGCCTCTTTTTCTTGGTCAGGACTTTACAGTCTATAGTCTATATTCTAGCCGGGTCTTGGTGCGTGGCAAGGCCTCTGATTGTCTCAGTAGGGCTGATTCTGAGTGTCCGCCCCCAGGTAGGCTGGGCCTTCAGCAGCCTGGCTGGGTGTTAGGGCTGCCGGTGTCCTGGAGCCCGCAGGGGGCCCCCTCCCACTCCTGGTGGAGGTTCCGGCCCAGGGCGCGCCCCCAGCACTTCTGCAGGGCAGCCCGCAATTTCGCTGGTCCCTGTGAGGACTGGCCCCACCCCTGCAGTTCCGGGAGGAGGCCGGGCCTGTCAGTCAACACTGTAGGGGGTCCGCCTACACTGTCCTGCCCTTCTGGGGCGGACACCACGCCTTCAAGCCAATCAGCTCTCCTCGGAGTCCTTTAAGCGGCCTCTGTGATGAGCCCCTCCCAGGCGTGGGCGGTGCGGCCTTTGTCTCCGGCAATGGCGGGTCAGTTACCCCCGCTGCTAGTTCCCAGCTGGCTGTTTGGAGTTTCCTGCGGAGCCTAGGGACCTGCGTGGTTGCGCAGGGCTGGGCCTCCACCCTCTCAGGGGCTTCTAGCTGCTGTTTCCCCTGTGGCCCAGCAGCTCCGTTTTAGGCCCTCTAGCCCCCCTGCCGGTGCACTTCCCACTCCCAGGCTCCGGCTTCCGCAGGACTCTTCTCCTCTGCCTCTAGCCCCACAGGGCGCCTCCTCTCCCTGTTGCTGGAGTGAGTCTCTCACACAGTCCCTCCCCCGCAAGAGTTCAATTCCGCGTTCCCTATGGCGTTTACCCTCGCTGCCCGCACTTCACTGTTGAGACTTCCTGTCACCAGAGGAGCTGGAACTGGCCCCAGTCAAACGCGCCCCTCTTGACAGAGTCGCCCCTGCCCAGAGCCGACCTCGGCCCACTGGCTGGTCGGTGGGGAACGCCTCACCTACTGTCCTGCTGGCCTCCTCTGCCTCTGGGCTGTGCTTCCCTGTGTCCAGATGCTGCCCGTTCCAGTCCCTAGGGTCCTGAAGACGTCTCACGCTCCCTATCCTGTCCTCTAGCTGCTTTGGTACTCGAGAACACCATCAGCACTGCTCTCTACTCTGTTGCCATCTTCCTTCCTCAAGATTTAGTTTTTCAATTGAATGTGTGACCTACAGCATTTAAACTCAATGGGTTTAATTATCTTCCACACTAGTTTATAGTGAGGATCAAAGAGGTGATAGAAAATAAAAGGTATAAATTATTAATACAATATAAGGTAACTTTAATGGTTTATTTTTATTATGAATTACTTTAGCTAAAAATAGGGGTATGAATGCAGAGTATAAAAATTCAATTTATGGGGATTTGGTAGAGCACTCAAATAAGAGCCACCATTTTGCAGTAAATTACTATTCATAGAAAGTATATACATAATTAGTTCCTTGAAATTGTGTGAGATTTGACCCATCATAAAATAAATAAATAAATAAAGAGGCTGCCAGTGTAGCTCTGGAGTGAGTGACATACTGCAGAGATTAGGGTCTGAGTTGAATGAGAGCTAGATGTAATGCTAATTATTTTATGCATTTAATAAAAGCTGCACCCATTCTCATAGACATATAACTTCTTTTTCAGAACTGGCATTCCATTCAATGCAGTAATGGACAGTATTAATTCAATGAATGTCTTCACTCAAAAATGGGCTTAATTGAAACTTACCAAGTTGATAGTTCCTGGACTGACATGATTAGGGGGAAAAGGTAAAGGTGGTCATCAAAAATTCTCTCTTTACTTACTGAATGAGCCAAATAGCCATCAGTCTCTTAAATGTTAAATTTCCAGGATGCCTTAACTATTGTTACAAATACATGTCAGGGACACACCATGCCAGGACAGCCTAACATGGGTTTTATGACACCCTCCCTTTCTAGCACCTGTACCTGGGGTGCTTTGAGTTACCTCTAAAGGTGTCATAAGATTCTAATAATAATGCTAAAGTAATTTAACTATCTTGTTTTGTTTTTTAATATGTTTATTTAGATATAACATATCTGATTTTCATTTTAATAAATGTATGCTATATGGCACATCTAGGATAGGAAGAGAATGTCACTAAATCAAAATTATGGTGAAAGGGGACACTGCTCAAAGAAAGAAGGGCAATATCACTACTAATAATTCATCTTGTTTAGCAAGACTGAACTTTCTCAACAGACAGCAATAACATAAAATAATGTGATAACTATTGTGTTTATGGCTGTTGTTTTATTCTTGTCTGTCTTTGACACTCTCCTATCTTCTACACACACACACACACACACACACACACACATTTTGATAATTCTATTCTCTTCTGCTATTTGAATTTGAAATATGTTAATATGCCATGGGGCCTGATAGTAGAGTGCACTCTGTAAAATTGAGCTAATGAGTGTAACTACTAAAGAGAAGCGACCCCATGAAAGCATCGCTTTGCATTTTAATTTTCCTTTTTAGGGCTTTATCTTCCTTTGATGAAAACTCCCCACAAATTCCTGGATAAATGTCATGTGCTATTAGATATTTGCCAAAAATTCCCTGGAAAAAAGTATAAACTTTCTAATGCATCAATAACATTATATTTAACAAAATATGTACATTTTTTAGGCTAAGAAAATCAAGAACAATTTACAAATGAGATTTTATATATCAGTCTTCCAGATTCACCCAGCAATAATGATACAGTAGAAAACACCAAATAATTTAGGTTGACATAGTCCATTACAGTGTAATTAATCATTTAAATGTAAATAAATTCTTAAGAAGACAGAGGAAAAAGATGATCCATTACTCAAAGATCTATACTTAGGTAAGATGCTGTTTTATCTAGGTGGAAGTCCAGTCCTCTGGTCTTCTTGTATTCTTGGTATAATTATCCACGAGGAATCTGCCTCATTTCTAATAATTACAATACCTTAGTTTTATATTCTGTTGAAACCATGGTTTAGACATGTGTACTGTTTGTGCTGAATGTGTATGAATGCCCCCTGTCTGTGTGTCAGAGTATGGGAAATGCTCATGTATTTTATACTCCATGGGCCTCAAATATAAGCTACTCTTCTCCCAGATCTATAGCTTTAGCCTTGATGGAGTGTAAAGCACTGTTTTCATGCTTAATAAAGTATTTGATTTATTACTTTGCATCTCTATACCTGTACAACTTCCCTCCATCCCAGCCTTTATGTTGGATAGCTAGTATGTTCTAAGTTCTAGCTCTTAGGTGTATTTTTTTTCCCTAACAGGTGCTTGTCTTAAAAACCCCACTTATAAATATTTTTTTTAAATATAGTAAGCATTTTTATCACATGCTCTTTGATCTTTATCTCCATTTCTAGAGCCATCATGGTTAGATAATTTTCATTATTGCTGTGCCCTTTATTTCAGTATATCTATTCAGATCAATAGGATGATAGTTACTCAGAGAATATCTGGGTGGGGCAGAAAAGAAGGACATTTGCAGAACAAGCTTTTGGAAAGATTAACCAATCCAGGTCTCTGCCTTCAGGCTGGTGTCTTAAATTATTTAGGTTTTAGGATTGTCCTATCTCCCCTTGAAAATGCACATAGTTTCTTTTCAGTTGTTTCATTTTACTGTTTCCCTAGAATAGTTTTAAAAAATAAAACATTTCTGTTGTATCCCACTGAAATGTTCTTTACTATAATTTTATCCCACTACTTCATGTACTGTTCTGCATAGATGAAAATCAAAGGCCTCCCTTAAAAACTTTGTTATACTTCCAGACACTGTTTTGGTTATCATTCAAACCACAGCTTCTCTGGCTGTGTGGGTTTTCCAATGCCCTTAATTTGTGATAGCCTGAGTTCAGCAAACCTCTTTGAAAACTTCTTGTAAAGAAATTGTATGAGATAAGAGAGGAAAGTTAACCAATAATGAAGAAAGGGAATATAAACAGAATTGAGAGTTTAGAAAGGTATATAATTTTATAGCGGTACCATTCACTCAGTCAAAATCATAAAACTGGATATCGGCCACTACTCCTTCCTCTTCCTTTTCTTTTTTTTAAAGTTAATTTATTGTTTGTCTATTACAGTTGTCCCATTTTCCCCTCATTGTTCTCCCCTGACCCATCAACCCCATCCCCTTTCCCATTGTCAATCCCCACCCTGTTGTCCATGTCCAAGGTTTCATTTATACTAGTTTCATAACTAAACTCTTTCCCTTTCTTTCCTCCCTTCGCCCCCTCTTCCCTCCTGTCTGATCACTGTCAGTTTTCTCCTTATTTCCATGCCTCTGGTTCTATTTTGTTTGTTTTGTTCATTAGGTTTCTGTATTAGGTGAGATCATATGGTATTTGTCTTTCGCTGCCTGAGTTATTTCACTAAGCATAATACTCTCTACTTTTATCCATGCTGTCACAAAAGGTAGGAGTTCCTTCTTTCTTCTTTCCTTTTTTTCAACCTACACATACACTCAGTTCCTAAATCCTGTCATTTCTTCTTCTATCTCTGAAACCAACCTTTTCACTTTCATTTCTATTCCACATCACTTGCTAACTCCCTACCCCCAACACACACACACACCTATTGAATACTTCAGCAGTTTGGATGAATCATTGCAATAGTATCTTAATCAGTCTCCCTGTTTTCAGTATCATCATCTAATTCATCCTCCAGGCAATACCACAAAGCTAGGCTCCTGAAATGGAAATCAAAACATGATTTCTTTTGCTTTAAATTGTCAGAGGGTCACTATTACTTAGAATGAAATCTAATTTTGTTTTTAAACTAATCATAGGAAACTACATGGGCTGCTTTAGCTTACCATTTTGGTTTAAATAACTAGCATTTCTCTATTTGTACCATAAGTTTCCCTTTTGTGTTCGGTAACTTGTTCATTAAACCAGCCATACACTTTTGTGAAAAGGTGCCTTTCATTTGTTCCCCTCTGTCTAGAATATTTTTCCATCATGTCTCTTTTACCTGCTTAAATATTGTCATCTATGTGTAACAGTCTCCAATCTCCCAGAGACAGTTTTTTACATGTCTACTTTAACACAACATATTTCAACAATTTCTTTATACCTGTATCTGTACTATACTGAGTGACTACATCATATTCATTTTATATTTTCTTTTTTTCTTAAATTGAAAAAAAAATTATTGTTGTTATATTACATCCATCCCCTTTTTGCTCCCCTCTGTCCCCTTCCTCACCCACCTACACCCCCACAAAGTCAATCCCACTTGTTGTCCATGTCCATGGTTCCTTTATACTAGGTTCTTGTCTAAGCTGCTCCCCTTCCTTCTCTCTGCCTCCCCCCTCCCCCCATTCCCTTTCCCCCTGACCACTGAAGGCCAGGGGGAATTCACTGTATTCATATATCTGGTTCTGTTTTGCTTGTTGTTAGTTTTGCTCATTATTGTCCTGTAATGGGTGAGATCATGTGGTATTTGTCCTTCACTGACTGGCTTATTTCACTAAGCATAGTACCTAATAGTGTCTCCCATAGAATCAGTTCTCTGCAGACTTTTTAGAACAGGTGAATGGATGAAAATATTTTGAGGATCAAGAGAGGGAGTTATGATTGACTCATTGTCAAACTAAAGTATATTTGCAGTTGGTATCTGTATCTTGTTTGGAAGGCTAGCTTGTGTCAGTTTGGGAAATAGGGCACTTAACTTTTTGAAGTTCTTAACAAAACAAAGGGGCATAGACAATATTCCAGTTTATCAAGAAATAGACACTATGGTCCAATTTTCCAATTCTGGCTGATTATGAAAGAATGTGCTAGACAGGGTCCCCTGGCTGAGTAGTTAGGCAGCTAAAGGCAGAAACTTAAAGATACTTAAAAACAAGCGGCACTATTTACGATAGCCAAGTGCTGGAAACAGCCTAAGTGCCCATCAGTGGATGATTGGATCAAAAAACTTTGGTACATTTACACAATGGCATTCTATATAGCAGAAAGAAAGAAGGAACTTGTACCCTTTGCAACAACTTGGATGGAACTGGAGAGTATTGTGCTTAGTGAAATAAGCCAGTCAGTGAAGGACAAATATCATATGATCTCACCCATTATGGGATAATAATGAGCAAAACTAACAAGCAAAACACAACCAAATATGTGAATACAATGAATAAGCCTTCAGTGGTCAGGGGGTAAAGGGTTGGGGGGAGGGGGGAGGCAGAGGCAAGGAAGGGGAGCAGCTTAGACAAGAACCTAGTATAAAGGAACCATGGACATGGACAACAGGTGGGATTGACTTTGGTGGGAATAGGTGGGTGGGGAGGGGGACAGAGGTGAGCAAAAAGGGGATGGATGTAATACAACAACAATAAAATTAAAAAAAAAAAAAAAAACTGACCAAGAAGCACACTGAGATGACTGGCTACACAAGATTACCATTTCTGAGGCCTTTTTTCTTGTTCCAATACTTCTAAGTAACCTGACCTTTGGATGTTCATACTAGACTTAAGGTCTTCCTGAGTTGTTGCCATTTAATAATATACCTGTTTCAGCTGTGGAGTTGGCAATGTTATCTCTGAGGAGATTTCTGTAAAACAAAGGTTTTTTTTGTTTTGTTTTGTTTTTTTTGCTTCTTATTTGGCTTCCCTCCATACTGGCCTCCCCTCCCCTTATTCACACATGAATCACTACAGGCCAAGTGAGAATGGCAGCTCTTGAGATTCTGACTGATATGACATCTGAAGATCTTCACCAGCATATTACACTCCATTGATTGCTTAATTTGTGAAAAATGTTCTATAATCACATTTTCTCCTAACTACCCTACCACATTTCTTTCTCCTTATTTATTTCCCCATTCCCTTTCCCTTACTGACAGCAGTTAGTCAGTAGTATCTTAGAAATATATAACTTGGCACCAATTCAACCAAAGCAACAGAAAATGTGCTTTACTTAACTATTATTTGCCAAGTATGGATTCTGATAGGAGACAATGAGTTTCCCATGCTGATTGCATAGATTCCAAGGGTTGAGGGTAGGAGGTGTAACGTGGGAAAGTGGTACAGAGAAAATATCCGAATGATCCATCATAGCATGTCAGTCCATTAAAATTCAACCTGATTAATCTGTACTTTGTTTATAAATTGAGAATAATTTCCTGTAAGACATTGTCTCATGATATTTATGGTAAAAAAAATTGTTCTGCTCCCATTTTACAGATGGGCACTGGTGAAAGGAGATGTTTATAGAAGTGAGACCTTAGTCCCTCACAGCAAAATTGGGAAATACATACCAGATTATAATTTCTTGTTTTCTAGGTCCTCAAAGTGTATGTACTAGCCAAGATATCCTTAAGATCAACTTTATTTTTATTTATATTCAATTTCCAGTTCTAATTCCATTTTTCAACAATGAATTATAAGCCCATTGCCTAGCTTCATAGAGCCAGATGCAAACTTCACTCTTCTCCAGTCCCTTGATTATATTCTAAAAATGACTATATTTTCCTTTTAAAACACCAATTTCCTAATATCTAATAAATCCACAAACACCTAGTTTTCAAAATTATGTAATGAATCCTAGAAAGTTTTGAGAAAGCAATAGCTACTGAAATAGCACTTTACAGATGAAAGAATAAAAATTACATGAAGAATACAGCCCTGGTTGGTGTGGCTCAGTGGGCCCTGGCTGGTGTGTCTCAGAGAATAAGGTGCCAGCCTATGAACCCAAAGGTCATCAGTTCGAAACCCAGTCAGGACACAAAACCAGGTTGCAAGCCAGGTCTCCAGCCAGGTCCCCAGCTGGAGTCAGGTGAAAGGCAACCATACATTCATGTTTATCTCCCTTTCTTCCTCCCTCTCTGCTCTTCTCTCTGAGAATAATGAATACAATCTTGCCCTGGCTGGTGGCACAGTGGATGATAAGGCATCAGCCTGTGAACCCAAAGGTCACTGGTTCAATTCCCAGTCAGGGCACATAGCCAGGTCTCCAGCGAAGTCCATAGCTGGAGGCAGGTAAAAGGCAACCATAAGTTGATGTTTCTCTCCCTCTCTCTCTTCCCCTCTCTCTAAAAATAATAAATAAAAATCTTAAAAAAAAAAAAGAGTACAAATGTTCAGAATGGCTAGTCTCCCACACAGGGCTTCACTCAACTTTCCTTTTTCATTAAATCTGACAGCTTTAAAATGTGATTCTGAAGGGAAAAAAAGCTAGTTATCAAATGCCTACATATTAGTCTGCAATTATCTAATGGGTCTTAAATATTTCCTCATTTCCTTATTGAGTTTACTTGCTTTGTTTTCCTGGAGTACCTGATTCAATGACAGTAACAGTTATAGAAGATGGTGCACTGCTCAAAGGCTATTTTATATCTAAAAACCAGGTTTTGCTGAAAAAACAGACATGCCAATTCTTGAAATCCCCAGACTATAGAATTCAAGAATCTACCTACATTGGTGTGGGAGAAGTGGCTGAGGATGAAGATGTTATTAAAAGGTTGTCAAGCCATTGTTTTTCCTCTGGCCTTCCAAAACTGTAAGTCATTATTTTGCTGTCTTTCCCTCTTTATCTCTTTGCCTTCATGTATTTTACCCTGAGTTTCCTTGTCTTTAATCTTCTCTCTGAAGACAGCCTGGTGTACCAGAAATAGGATGGACTTTAATGATGGGCTGACCCAAATTTATAGGCTTGTCCTTTGTGACCATGAGACCTTGGGCAACTTGTTTAGCCACTCTCTATCCCTTTCTCATCTGCAAAATAGGTATTCTTATGACTACCTCGCAGCTTAGTTGGAAGGATTAAATAAGACTTTATGTTTCAAATAGGCTACATTTTGAAAATGCTTGAATATGAATCTTTATTTCCTCTTCTTTCTGAGCTCTTGCTGTGAGCTACTTACTTTACTTTGTTTCTTTTGCTTTGTTCCATTAGTGCCTTGCAGGGCCAACTGGACAGTATGTACACCCATTTGCCATTATGCAGAATCAAAAAGGCCAGGTATTACAGTGACTCTGATAAGGGAACTGCAACCCTGCCTGCTTTTGCTTCTGTAGTATTGCTTGGCACCAGGCTTCTGTATTATCACTTGGAGCCAGAACTACCAGAACTGCAACCCTGCCTGGAAAAACCCCATATGCTCCTGCAAAAAACAAACAAACAAACAAACAAAAACTGCTTAAAACGGAACTTGGGCTCAGCCTTTGGAGACTACTCCACTGAGCCTGCATGTGTTAAATAGAGTTTCTTCGTTACTCCCTGCCTCATGAAGGTCATGTTCTTGGGTCAATTCTGTTTTCCATAACATTTCTGGTTCCCTGAGCAGGAAACCACCATGCAAGCAGCAGGTGTTCTCGCCACCGGAGAGATCCCTGGTGGGCACCCAGAGAAAACCCTTTAACAAACAGGAGGCACTACCCAGCCTTTTTGTGACTGGTCAGACTAGGGCCCCTGCAGGAGAGCCCGACCTCGTGACCTCCACCTGGGCAGCAGGGAGAAGTGAATAGACTTACCAGGATCTGCTTGGCATAAGGAACAGGTGAGTCACCCCCGGGACCAATTCCCTAGCCAGGCCCACCCTCGGGTGAAGGGAGAGACTGATCACCTCTCAGGGCCTCTGAAGGCCATCAGGTAAGGACACCCCTGGAAGGGGTGGGACGGTCATAACCTTTGGAGTGAATGAGTGAATGAGTGTGTGTGCAGCTCCACGGACAATATCCATGGAGTCTGTTTGAGCCCCAACCTGCATTTCCTAGGTCTGTCATACAGCATAACAGATGGTAAACCCTGACTCTACTCTGGCAGCCTTAGCTAAGACAGACCCAAATCCCTTGCGAGAGGAGAGGCCAGGCAGGCATCTGACTGGTCTCCTTCGGAGACACCCTTCCCTTGTAGGTCAATGCTGTAAAGAGGGGAACATGGGAAGCAGCCAATTGACCCTGAGTGTTCTCAATTGCATAATCCAAAACTTTAGTCGGTTTAAAGGTATTGATCTGTCCCTTAATGCAGACACCCTAATTACATACTGTGAGTTAGAATGGCCCACCTTCAGTGTAGGATGGCCCCCAGAAGGGACACTAGATCTGAAAACCATGTGGGTGACCCACCTGATTGTGACCAATACTCCTACATCAACTGCTGGCATCAACTAGCCCAAGACATGCCATCCTGGCTCCAAATGTGCATGGGCAGAAAATCGCCCAATAAGGCCCTTTTGAGTTGAGGAGGATTGGGTGCCTCTGGCAGCCGACCCAGTGGTCCTAAAAGCCGGAGGACACATGTCTTAGTTGTGCAGCCAGCGAGAACAAAGCCACCCATCTTCCAATAAAGTGATGATGGTCTGCTGCCTATAGTTCTCCTGCCTCCTTATGCTCCCGGAAATTCAGGGTGAAAAATGCTGCCTGAGGCCCCTCCACCATCGGTTTCTCCTGCCACAGCTCCGAATGTCTCACAGCAGGCCAGCCCTGTCGCTGGCCACCTTGGACCGTGACTCTCAGTCCAAATGCTGCTAAGAGACGCCCAAGGGCCACACCTTGTGGGGGCTGATGGCACTAAGCAGCCTGGCCTAACGGTGGTCTACCACCTTTCTCCACAACAGACCTCCTGAATTGGAAATATCACATGCCTTCCTACTCAGAGAAGCCTCAGGCCCTAATAAACCTCATTGAGTCCATCATGCAAACACACTGGCCAACTTAGTATGATTGCTGTCAGTTGCTCCTCACTTTATTCAACACTGAGGAGCACTGGAGAATCCTTCAGGAGACGCGTGAGTACCTCCAGAATGCCACCCCATTGGGGACAGTCAACCCTGAGGAATGGACCCAAGGGACTGCACTGGAGACACAGCCAGACTAGGACTATAACACTGAATAAGGATGGGCAGCGCTGCAAAAGTATTGGGAGGCACTCCTGCAGGAGATCCAGGAAGGAGCCTGGAGGCCCAACAACATGTCCAAAACTGCCACCATGACTCAGAGGCCTGACTAGTGTCAGGGTGATTTCTATGAGTGCTTCTGTGAAGCCTACCAGGTCTACACTCCCTTTGACCCTGAGGCCCCTGACAACCAGGGCATGGTAAACTCTGCCTTTGTCACCCAGTCAGCCCTGAACATTCAGAAGAAGCTCCAAAAACTATAGGGCTTTGCAGGCATGAACATTGGACAACTAATAGACCAGTCCAGGACCTCAGGGCCATCAACAAAGTTACCGTCAGCCTGCACCTGGTGGTCCCGAACCCATACACTGTACTAAGACAACTACCCCTTCAAGTGGCTTGGTTCATGTGCCTTGACCTCAAGGATGCATCTTCTGCTTCTGGCTAGCAGATAGCAGCCAGAAATTATTCACCTTTGAGTGAGAAGACCCCACCACAGGGACTAAGACTCAGTTTACCTGGACCCGCCTACCCCAAGGATTCAAAAACTTCTCTATTCTGTTCAAGGAGGCCCTAGCCAAGGACCTCAGCACATTCATTGCCTCTGAGAAAGGGCTCACCCTCTTCCAATATGTGGATGACCTCCTCCTGGCAGTGCCAACCCAACATCAGTGCTATAACAGTACCTGCAGGCTCCTAGAGCTCCTCATGGCTGCTGGTTTCTGCCTCTCCTGGAAAAAGGCACAATTCTGCCTATAACAGGTCAAATATCTGGAATTCATCATTATACAAGGCAAAGGAACCCTAGGAACAGAAAGGGAAAAGGTCATCCTCAGCCTGCCCATGCCAAACAACCAACAGAAGATACATGAGTTCCTGGGAAGGGTTGGGGGGGTGCAATTGGATTTTGCTGCATCTGGATCCCAGGGTTCACAGCACAAGCCTGACCACTATACCAGGCCTTGAAGGGTCCCAACACTGCATTGTTCTCCTGGGGCCCAGAGCAAGATGAGGCATTTTGAGCCATCAAGAGGCAGTTGGGGGAGGCTCCTGCACTAAAACTGTTGGATGTGACCAGACCCTTCAACCTGTTTGTCATGGAAAAGGACAAAGTTGTGCTGGATATATTAATCCAGACAGTAGGGCCATGGCAGTGACCAGTAATGTATCTCTCCAAACAGCTAGACCCAGTGGCATTGGGATGGCCCTCTGCTTAAGGGTCATAGTAGCCACAGTCCTCCTCCTTTGGGAAGCAGACAAACTGACTTTGGGACAAGATATAATGGTCCATGCACCACACGCTGTCACCAGCCTCCTAACTGGATGCAGATGGACACAAGTGGCTTTCCAACACCTAGATAGCACAATACCAAGGACTCCTCTGTAAGAATCTTTGAGTAAAGACTGTAAAGGGCCTGAACCCAGCAACCTTACTACCAACTGAGGAAGGGGAGCCAGAGCATGACTGCATGGAAATCACTGAGGAAATATATTCCAGCAGGCCCGACTTAAAGGATCAGCTTCTCTCCAATCCTGAATTAGTCCTGTACACAGATGGCAGCATCTACATCAAAAAAGGCATCCACTGCACAGGGCACACAGTAGTAGACAACCACCAAGTCTGTGAGACTGGTGTCCTACAGGCAGGATGGTCAGCACAACAGGCTGAACTGTGGGTGCTCATCCGCACTTTAGAATTGGCTAAAGGGAAATCCATCAATATTTATACAGACTCCTGGTACGCCTTCACTACTCTCCACTACATGGAGCCAGCTGCAAGGAAAGGGGTTTGCTCACCTTTGGAGGAAAGGAAATCAAACACAAAGAAGAAATCCTCCAGCTGTTGGTGGTGGTATGGGCCCCAAAGGCAGTAGTAGTGATACATTGCAAAGGACATCAAAAAGAAGACTTGGAGACAGCAAGGGGAAACTGAAGGGCTGATCAAGCTGCCAGGGAGGCTGCAAGAGGAGACCAAACCAGGTTGCTAGAAACTAGAACCTGCCCCTTACTAACCCAGGGCTTCCTAAAACCTACTTATATGCCCGAGGAAGAAGCCTGGGCAAGAAAGGAAGGATGCACTCAGACTTCTAATAGGCTATGGCAGCTACCAGATGGTAGAATATACATCCCCTGAGAGCCAGTACAAGACCTAGGACTAGAGTGCCATCAGGCCACCCACATGGGGAAAACAGCCATGGAAAAATTATTAAAGAAATACTACTACCTAGCCAAGCTCCCAAGTCTCTGTGTCTCTATCAGTGCCCATTGTGTCACATGTGCCCAGAACAACCTGGCCCAGCATCCAAAGGCCCCTCTGGGGGTGCAGGCAATGGGTAGTATGCCTTTTGAAGGCCTCCAAATAGGCTGCACAGAAATAAAAACCAGTAAGGGCTACAAATATCTGTTAGTACTGGTTTGCACATTTTCAGGATGGGTAGAGGCATACCTGACCCACACTGAAAAAAGTCAAGAGGTCACTTGAATCTTCCTCTGAGAGATCATGCCCTGGTATGGGCTGCCCCTGACCATTGGAAGTGATGATGGGTCGGCATTTATGGCAAAAGTAGTCCAAGAACTGAGCAAGCATCTGCAGATCAGGTGGAACCTGCATGCAGCCTATCGTCCTCAAAGTTCAGGGAAAGTAGAACGCATGAACAGAACCCTCAAGACTACTTTGGCCAAATTCCACCAAGAAACTGGCTTACCCTGGTCCAACTTGTTCCCTATTGCACTATTTCAGGTGTGAAACACCCCAAACCAAACTGGGTATACCTCCTTTGAACTGCTGTTTGGAAGATCACCCCCAGGCTTATCTTTACCATGTACCATGTGAAAACTCCCAAATATTAGGAGAAGCAGAACAGGGGGCTTTCCTATCCCGATTGGGGAAAACAATGGGTCAAATCCACAAGGTAGCACTCAGTAGAGAACTCATCCCTTTAGAGGGGCCTGTCCACTCTTTCCAGCCAGGGGACTATGTGTGGATCAAAGACTGGAAGAAATAGGCCCTCCAACCTATCTGGATAGGGCCATACCGTGCTATTTTAACCACCTCTACTGCCCTTAAGGTTGCAGGTCTCATACCATGGGTCCACCACAGCAGAGCCAAGTTTGCAGCTGTACCTGAAGAACTGAGCAGGGAGTGGCACTCAGTTCTGGACCCGGAGGACCCTCTACGACTCAAACTCCAATGGGCCCCAGCAACAGACACCATGCAATGGGAAGTTGCACCTGGCTGGACTTGCTAATCATTGGAGCGATGGCAGCAATCCTAGGTGTCACCCTCCTGGAAACTGCCCCAGAGGACTGGAACTCGGCCAACGGTTGGCATTGGGACTGACATACCTTGCTCTTGTTGTAACATTTGGCACTCTCTGTTGTCTCCCTTTCACCACTAACATGGCAAGTATATACCCTGGAATGCTCCTTCCCTTCTTGCTCCTATTGGGAGGACTAGAAGATGCCCCCATCACCCCATGTAACTGCTCTGCTCCTAGTCAGAGAATCAAAGTGGGGGCCACCTACTGGACAAGCCCTGGGACCCCCTTTATTGTTCACACTCTAGTGCCCACCTCCTGCTATGATTGGCCCCAGGCCATGCTGTGTACTAGGGGAGGAACTACACACTGGACGGGTGTCCTAAGCTACTGAACACAAGGTGGCGTTTGCCAGAACATAGGCAAATCAGGAACCCACGCCTGCTGGACTTACTTCCTGCAACTAGGAAGCTCAGATAATGGGGGAGGGGGGATGATGCCCTAGCACAGCATATAAATCAAGTCAGACACACTCTGATTCACCCTAAAGCCCCTGACGGCTACAAAGGTTTGCACACCCCTGGTCCCCATAGCCACTAGGGTACAACTCCTGCTCACTAAGAGTAACCTTACCTGCCTGGAGCCCCAACACCAACCCAGAAACCCTACAACAACTTAACTCCCTGGCAGAGGTTACTCTATAAAATCTCCAGGCCCTAGATCTCCTCATGGCAGAAAAGGGGGGGTACCTGTCTATTCCTACAGGAAGAATGCTGGTATTATATAAACCAATCAGGAATAGTAACCCAAAAGGTGAAAGAGCTCAGAGAAAGCCTCCAAAGGGCAAGGGACAGCTCTACATTCCCTTGGGGCTGAGGATTAGGATCCTGGGCACAATGGCTGTCTCCTCTGTTGGGACCTTTACTCCTCCTTATAGCCAGTATAACCCTAGGGCCGTACATAATGTGCATCCTAACCCTTACCATAGAGACAGTAGCAACCAGAAAAGCAACAGCCCAAATACTGGTTCTATGGGAATACCAGGCCCTGAGCACAGAGGGTGAGGACTATCTAATACTAGAGGAATGGGAGGATGCCTATGATGATGCCATCTAACACAGGCATCAAAAGGGGGAATGATAAGGGAACTGCAACCCCGCCCACTCTTGCTTCTGTATTGTTGCTTGGTGCTAGGCTTCTGTATTATTGCTTGGAGCCAGAACTGCCAGAACTTCAACCCCGCTTGGAAAAACCCAGTGCACTCCTGCATAAAAACCTGCTTAAAATGGAACTCGGAGCTCAGCCTTTGGAGAGTACTCCACTGAGCCCGCATGCGTTAAAGAGTTTCTTTGTTACTCCCTGCCTTGTGAAGGTCGTGTTCTTGGGTCAATTCTGTTTTCCGTAACAATTCCAAGCATGCCATTTGGTGCCAGACTGCTTGAAATCAAACTCTTTTACTAGCTGTGCTTTCTTGGACAAATTATTTAACTTATATCAGTTCCAACTTCCACACTTATAAAACAAGAATAACAATGGCCCTACCTCATAGAATTTGTGTGAAGATGGAGTGAGTTCATTCACATGCCAGCCACTTGATAGTGTTTAATAAATGTGCATTGTTAAAATTCAAATGTTACTTTTTAGAGAGGCTTCCCCTAACTATCCTATTTAAAATTGTAGCCATCACCCTTACTCTATTTTACCTTACCCTGCTTAGTTTTTATTGTTAACAATTATTGCCATCTGACCAAATATATATTTATTTGTTTGTGTATTTGCGTATTATTTTCCTGTCCTTCTTAGCACTAGAACATTACTTCCATGAAAGCAAGCTCTATTTTTCTTTGACATCCAAACTTAGAATAATGCCTGGAACACAGTAGGCAGTAAAAATACATTCATTGACTTGATGAATAAATTTTAACTAAAGCTTTCCAATAAGAGAATCTGAGTTCCTTCAGGATGAAGGAGGCCATAAACTTCTGTTGGGACCCACCTTGGAAAAAGCATGGAAACTTGGAGTCCCACGTGGATCAGGCTAAGCCTGTGAGTCCCAACCAGAAGGCCAGGAATCTTGGGTACATACATGTTTCTATGTAAAACTAGTGGCCCTGGGGGGAAGGGGACTAGATCATGGGTAAATACTGTAGTTACTATGAAGCCCTGCCTGTTCTTTCACCTGATCCTTTGTTGTTATCAACTGCAGAAGTTTTAAATTTGAATGCACATCCTGACCTAAGTGAGATCTTCCTGCTCCCTCACTTGTTTTTCTGTTTCCCTGTAATTAGCATTGATTAGCATGGATTGACAAGCTACACGACTCCAAGGTTACTCCTTTCAATGAAAGACCTTTGGGAACAAAGGACTGGACCTTTGGCCTTGAGCCACTGGCCAGATCTTCTTCTCCTTATACAGAGCTGTTTTGGACAGTTTTGTCTCATCTGGGGGATTTTACTGCGGGTTGGGGTCCCCAAAAACTTCCTATTGTTTATTGACCCTCTTCCTAAGAAGAGCATCCTGAAAGCCAAACTAAGCCCTCTGGGTAGTGACCGGAACACTTGCTACTTCTCTTTAGTGCAGACATAAGATCCTGCTTCCATGGAAGCCTAGCAGATAATTAAGTTTCCTAAAATGTCCCAAATTATGTGGCTTTCAAAAATAATTTTTCTCCCTTTAAATTTCTTCCCAGGTCATAATAGATTTTTAAAAAGATTTTATTGATTATTTTTAGAAAGAGGGGTAGGGATAGAGTCAGAGAGGGAGAGAGACATCAATGTTTGGTTGCCTTTCACCTGCCTCCAGCTATGGATCTGGCTGGACACCTGGCTTGCAACGTGATTGTGTGCCCTGGCCGGGGAATCAGACCAGTGATCTTTGGGTTCGCAGGCTGGCACCTTATCCACTGTGCCACCAGCCAGAGCCCGTATAATAGATTTTTAAAAGTAGTTTAACACCTCAGTAGAATAACTCTGAATCTCAAATCCTGACTTTTCCCTTTTAATAACACAACACCAAAGTAGATATGACAGTTCAATGAAAGTCAAAGCAACTGGGGTTCAAGCCAGGTGCCTCTAGCCAATATCCATTTCCCACATCCACTTGTAAGTTTCAGAAATATTAAAGTACTACTCCTCACAGTCAGCTCATTTTCTACTCTTACCTGAGATTTCATGTTGACTTAGTACCTGGCTTGGTGTTATCCATTTGATATTTGTGAATATTTTCCCCTTCTGATGCAAAAGAGTGCATTGTCCCCATTGCTTCACTACTGCATATTCTATATAGCATATCAATATTGTTTTTAAGAAGTGTATTGTAGCAAAAGCCTCGAGAAAAGATTAGGCATTAGCTCAGGGAGAAGTCAAGTTACTGTGCACTGGCAAAATGAAGCAGAGCCATTTGATCTTCCAAATTGTGAGAAGACATAGCTCTGTGCTTTAGCATTACTCATATGTGATTTATGTGCATAATATTCAAATAGTAGTAATTAACATCACTTTCCCTGTTGATATACATATATTGATTTTTCTGTACTGGTGGGAATCTCAAGTCTATTTGAATTTGATAACTATCAGCTGTGGCTTATTTGGAGGCTGCATGACCCTGGGCATGTATAGCTGCCTAAGTATAGCTGCCCGTTCTTGCCTACCTACAAACTTTATGTCAGGGCTTTCAAAGCAAATATAGGTCAAAGATTTCTGTCAGAACTTCTTCACTTTGACCCCACTACCACGGTGAAACTGAATCTTCTGAAGGTGAGCTGTGAGCATTGATATTTATTTGACCATATCCTTATTTCTCAGTCAGCATATGTTACCAGGATTCTTATCCCTCTGAGTACTATAACAGTTCAGAATAATTCTAAGTGTTCATGCTGTGAATCTTTTTTATTATTTATTATTTATTTTAATTTTTAAAAAGATTTCATTCATGATTTCCAGAAAGAGAGGAAAGGAGAGAGGCAGAGAGGGAGAGAAACATCAATGTATGGTTGCCTTTCACCTGCCTCCAGCTACAGGCCTGACTGGAGACCTGGCTTGCAACCTGGTTCGCAACCTGGTTATGTGCCCTGGCTGGGGAATCAAACCAGCAGTGTTTGAGTTCGCAGGCTGGCGCCTTAACCAGGGCTTGTGAGTCATTTTATAGGTAAGTCATTTTGCTAGACTAGTATTTCTAGAAAATAATATTTCTTTGTAGAGTTTCAGTATTAATTTGTTAAGGGTTGGTAGATTCTCTGACTCAAATGAATTATGATGAACTTTCATGATTTCATAGACAAGCCATGAAAATAAAAATCAGCATAATTTGATCAAATCTGAAAGTAAATAAATAAGAATTACTTTACCATAAGAATTACCTGCTAATGAAAACTGGGCAGCTTACCTCTGGGCTCTCTCTTCTTTTTGTTTCTACTTCTGTTGTTTGATTTTGTGTAGGATAAGCCTATCATGGGATTTTGGCATTATTTTTTCCCATTGTTGGTGGTACTTTTGTGATTATAATTGAAAATAAGTTGTGGGGGAAGAAATAATGGGTAAAATCCCTATAAACAAGATGGATGGAATGTTACCATCTTCTTTTACAGGGCATAAAGATAAAACTTGAAAATGAAAATCTCTAAGATAAAGAAGGCAGTTTCAGAAATTTGATTAATAGGCAGTGTAGTTCATCAAAGGCATAGTCCTCACAAAGCACTGTGAAGTAAAATTATTTTCATATTCATAGACTCTTTCGCCTTTTTACTCCCTATGGAGTTCATACTCCAACTTTTGCTCTGAGTTTTACTCTCCTGCATTTTTTCCTACCAAAACCAGCTCAGGTTTTTCATTTCCAATCACCTGTAGATGACTGATAAGTGTGGAATATTCCCTCTTCCAGGAAGCCTCTTTAAAGATCAAAAGGCTTAGAAAGGAGATACATCTGGAAGTAAGTCCTGGTACTCATCCAATAATTGAAGGAAGACTAGAACGTAGGTATGAACCATAAGTGGGTATCAGTATCTTCCTTGCTCTCTTGAAACCTTATCATAGAGTACACCTTCCTCCAAGGTGGACAGGATCAGAACAATAGAGTCTTCAAACATATTCTTGAGGAGGTTTCCTTCTGTAAATATGTAGTAGAGATCTCAGGTTGATTTATATTATGTCCATCACCAGAGTTCAGTCAAGTCTGGATGACTATATTAAACTAGCAGAGTTAATTTGCATGTAGGCTGAAGTCATGGGAAATATTTCGTTCATGCTTTATACAGGTTATGGAGGAAGTAAAGGGAAATGGGGAGTCCAAAATGGAGTCTGGTATCCCACAAAGTCTTAAGGATTAGAATTTAATTACCATGGAGAACAATACTTAAGACAGGAGCCAAAGGAGCTATTTTTACAATAGCAGTAGAGAAAAGCAGCAACATAAGCAATATTGCTTTAGTGTCCCAGTGAAAAAGGGCTATACCCTGGGGTGTATACTCTCCCCATTTTAACCAGAATAGCACTGACACAGTGAACCCTGAAAAGACCTTAGGTGTTAATTTGGCTCATCACAAGTTTAGCTGCTTTGAAGGGCAAAAGAACAGATAACCCTAAGCAAGAATTAGTGGACCCAAAAGATGGCATGGCAGCAGTGACAGCAGTAAAGTAACATTTGTCAAGTGTCTTCTTAGGAAACAGATATTAACAAAAGGCCAGAAGTGGATGCATATGAAAATACTGTTTGTGAGCAAGGTATGACACCTCCAGGGATTCTTTATAAATGGGTGACACTTTCGTGAAATCAAGAGATCCTGAAATATGCAAGTGGAAATAATAAGACTATGATATTGACATCAATACAGTTCATACTACCTCATTTGTTACCTTTGGCTAGAGAGATCTGAGGTGTCCACAGGACATAAACAAAGATGTCTTTGCTGATTCAGAACATGTCAGGTGTGCATCTGATTTTCATTCTATTTTATTTTCAGTCATGAAGATGGCTTTCTGCTTAAGAATCCACAACTTCTAAATAAATGTCCCTTTTGGTCAAGACTACACATCTTTGTCAGAGCTAGCCTGATGGAAAAGAATTATGTCAAATGGCCCTTATAAATCCAGCACCCATTTATGATTAAAACTCTCAGCAGAGTGGGAATAGTTGTAACATAATGACACAAAGAGCCCTGATCATATCACTGGAGAGAAATAAGGAGGAGCCATAGGAGGAGATTGTTCAAGGAAATGGTAAATGGTCTAGGACAGGACTACCTGAGAAGCTGAATGCCTCTGGAGCACATGGAATTATGGGTCAGAATATTTAAAATAAAGGAGGACAGAGATAGGCTCTCAGGCTTTCATCCCCAAGGATGCCTGTATGTTTGTGCTTCAGTTGCCTGTATTCCCCAAAGGATGTTATTTTGTCCAGGATTAGGCTGGTCTGGCAGGGGGTGATAGGGTTGTTCTTTTTTGGGTGTTCTAGAAGGAACAGGCTCTGAGACAGAAGCCTGCTATTCTTTCAAAATTGTGTAGCTTTTGTATATTATGTTGTTTTAGTTTATAAAATAATCTTATAGAAATAAGATAATTAAAAACTAACAGGGGAAATGACAGGGGAACTCAGGAAACATTTTAGCCTTAAGTGATTACAGCTGTAACTGGAGAGTTAAAGAGTTCCTTAATTGATAACATTAAGTAATTAAAGGTATAACTCAAGGGTTAAACTGTGATGGGAAATTTAGCCATAAATAGAGGAACCACTTTAGGACAGGCTCCATTTTGATAGACAAACCGCGCAAACTTTCGCTTCTGTATCCCCCACTTGCTCCGCTTCTGCTTACTAAGCAAAGAGTATATAAGGAAGAAGGAACCCATGCTTGGGGCCCAGAATTTGGAGTCTGATTCCTCTGGGTCCACGTGTGTAATAAACTGCTTATTACCTCACCTTGGTGTTCTGCCTGAGTCCTTTCCACAACATTTTGGTTCCCTGACTGGGAAACAACTCACGCGAGCAGGCTATTGCCTCTGGTGAAGCGGCCTCTGGTGCTGCGTGGGATCAAGGAGTGGGGGAAAGTATGTGCCCAGTGATTTCGGGTTCCAAGGCTACCCAGGGTCCCATGGCCAGCAGCCAAGAAGAGCATGGCTCCTACCTGGGCCCGAGGGGAGGCAAATCAGTAGGAACAGGAGCAGCTGCGACAGGACTGGTGAGTGCTGCAGGGACCTGTGCCCAAGAATCAGGCCCATCCTAACAGTGGAAGAGGACACTGGTCATCTCCTGAACCCCTGAGGGATGAAAGATAGGGACAATCCTGACAGGGAGAGGGATTGTGTTAACATCTCGGGTGCCTGTGTGTGAGTGTGAGAGTGAGTGGTGTGTGGCACCACAGGCCTCAGCCCATGAAGCCTTATTGAGTCCTAACCTGTGGTTCCTCGGTCTGTCATACAGCATAACGGCTGGACATAACCCAGACTCTACTTAGGCAGCCTTAGCTAAGACAGACCCAAGTCCCTTGCAAGAGGAGAGTCCAGACGAACCGAGTGTACCTTACCCTTTGTGAGTCTGTGCTGCAATGGGAGGAAGTCACAATGGGTGGGGGATCATCAACAATTCTAGACTGCATGCTGAGCAACTTCGACTCCTTCCTCGGCCAGGACCCTAATATGAATATGGGTTGGCTCGAAACCCTCTGCACCACTGAATGGGCAACCTTCCGAATCAGCTGGCCTCCTGAGGGGACTCTGAATTTAGGAATAATTAGGGCGGTCCACTTGGTAGTGACAGGAAAGCCGGGCCACCCAGACCACTTCATCCATATAGACTGCTGGCAAGAATTAGCTCAGGATCTGCCCTCCTGGCTCAGACAATGTGCAGGGCAAGAAGCCAGGAAAGTCGTTATAGTCGGAGGGTGAAAGACCAAGACCTGAGGCAGAGGATGCGGATGTGACTGGAGGGCCAAGAATACAAAGATCCTCGTAGCCCAGACCAGGGAAGGATGCTGAGCCCTGATCTACCAGGGAGATCCAGAAGACGAGCCCCCGGTAGTCCTGGCCCCACCGTATGCACTGGGCCCCACTACACCGGCATTGCCACAGGATGATACCTCACCGCCATCAGTTTTTCCTCAGCCAACCCCCCTCCATTGCCCATAAAGGCTCACCTGAGGGCCAGGCCCACACCCTTAATGCCACTAGGAGAAGCCCAGGGGCCACCCCAGCTTGGGCCCGATGGGACGGAGCACCCAGGGTGCACCATCCTCTTCTACCAGCCTTTAACTACCACCAACCTCCTCAATTTGAAGCACCATACTCCCTTGCACTCTGAGAAACCGCAGGCCCTCATTGATCTCTTGGAGTCCATCATGCAAACCCATTGCCCGACTTGGTATGACTGTCGGCAACTGCTCCTCACCCTATTCAACATGGAGGAGAGGCACTGAATTATCCAGGAGGCTCACCAGTATCTAGAAACAGTGGTCCCACTGAGAGTCTTAGATCCCGTCCAGTGGGCCAGGACTGCAGCCCCAGATGCCCAGCCAGAATGGGATCACAATACTGAGGAAGGATGTGCCACATTACAGCGATATAGGGAGGCTCTCCTCTGGGGCCTATGGGCAGGGGCCCATCGACCTACCAACATGTCCAAGGTCGCCAATGTCACCCAGCGACCAGAAGAGTGCCCCAGGGATTTCAATGAATGGCTGTGTAAGGCTTACTGAATTTATACACGATTTGACCCGAAGGCACCAGACAACCAGTGGATGGTCAACACCGCCTTTGTCTCCCAATCAGCATCAGACATCCACAAGAAGCTCCAGCAGTTAGAGGGCTTTGCAGGAATAAACATCAGTCAGGTGATTGAGGTAGCGAATAAGGTATACAGCAATAGAGAGGAGGCAGCGGAGAGAGAGGCACACAAAAGAAAATGGAGAAAAAGGCAACATTACTAGCAGCAGCCTTGGGGTACTTGGCACCAGAAAGAAACAGCTGAAGGGAAAGAAATTAAAAACAAAGAAGAAACACTCCAGCTACTAGAGGCAGTGTTGGTCCCAGAAAAGGTAGCCATAATGCATTGCAAGGGGCACCAGAAAGAAGGAACTAAAGTATCAAAAGGTAATGAACAGGCAGACCAGATGTCAAAAGCTGCAGCATTAGGACAAAGCAACCAGAGTGCAGACCAGGCAGCAATTGAGGGACCCCTACTGGGCATAGAGGTGCATCAGCTAGAATATACAACAAAAGAGCAGGAATGGACCCAAAAAGAAAACTGTCTTCGACCCCCAGCAGGACTATGGCAGTTACCGGACAGCTGGCTGGGAACCTGGTGAGACACTGTCATGCACTAATTCACCTCGAGAAAACAGCCCTAGAAGCCTTGCTCAAAAGGCATTACTACTTCCCGAATATGTCCAGGATCTGTGAGACTATTTTGGTCCAATGTCTTGCCTGTGTAAAGAACAATCAGGCAAGCCCACCAAACGCCTCGCATGGGGTCCAACATAAAGGACAGCAGCCTTCGAAGACCTACAAATAGATTTTACAGAAATCACTCCCAGTAGGGGATACAGGTACCTACTAGTATTAATTTGCACATTCTCAGGGTGGGTAGAAGCATTCCCCACCTGGATGGAGAGGAGCAGGGAAGTGGTAAAGGCCCTTCTAAGGGAGGTCATCCCCAGTTCAGGCTACCCTTAACCATAGGCAGTGACAATGGGCCGGCTTTTGTTGCAAAGGTAGTCTAAGAGTTAGCAGCCCAGCTGAAGATCACCTGGAACCTACACACTGCCTACAGTCCTCAGAGCTCAGGGAAGGTAGAGCGCATACATTGAACAGTAAAGTCAACATTAGCCAAATTCCATCGAGAGACTGGCCTGCCCTGGGTAGACCTTATGCCAATAGTCCTGTTCAGAATAAGAAATGCCCGAACTCCACCGGGTACATACCCGTCGAACTGGTGTATGGACACCCTCTCCCAATCCTTTCACTACCAAGGGGAGAGATAAAAATCATAGGAGAAATTGGGCAGACCTTAAATCGGACACACCAGGCTGGCTTAAGCCAGGACTCGCACCTGGTAGGGAGGCCAGCCCACCTGCACAAGCCAGGGGATTATGTCTGGGTAAAAGACTGGAAAAAAGAGACCTTTCAGCCCATCTGGACAGGGCCCCATATGGTATTTCTAACCACTCCCACTGCCCTTAAAGTCACAGGAATTGTCCTCTGGGTACACCACACCGGTGTCAAGAGAGCAGCTGATCCTGAGAAGGCTGAAGCTGACAAAGGACCCAAAGCTCCACCACCGAGGTTGCTGGCCCTGACACTGCAGAAAAGTCCTAACACCGGTGGGACCCTTGGGGAATGGGCCATTGTTCCTAGGGAGACCTGATTCTGATGAGTGGAGCTGCCCTCTTCCTCCTCGGACTACTACTGACTAATATTGTGCTGCCCACATGGAACCTGTGTGAGCAGGTGGCTCTCGGGGCAGCATATTCCTGCTTAGTCTGTGCCTTTATCTTTTGTGTCTGCTTCGCCTAGCTACAGCCAAGGAGATTATTGCCCCTCAATGTAAGTGCCCCAGTAGAGGACAACGGGTACAACTAGGAAGTGGGGTTGCAACCTACTTTCTTCCAGAGGCGCCTTTTGTTGTAACTATCTCCATCCCCTCCACCTGTATTACAGGAACAGAAATCCTATGCACATGGAAAACCAAGCTCTACAAGACAACCAAATTAGCAGGGACCAGGGGGTATCCCAAACCCATGAGTCTTATGGGAATCCAGAGCAGCAGGTATGCTGGCAGCACTTCCCCTCATGCCAAGACTTAGGGACCTAAGGACTTAGCCTACTGAAACCCAGTGAGCTAGACCGTGTCAAGTTACAAGTGGCAAAAGACCTAGCCAAACCAAGCAGCATCAGTATCAGGCCCTACAACAGCAGGGCTTTAGTGATTATAATAGAGCTTATTGTGATGCCATTAGTAGTCACCTGACTGCTGAGGGCATCAAGAGGGGGGAATGCGATGGGAAATTTAGCCATAGATTGAGGAACCACTTTAGGACAGGCTCCATTTTGACAGACTAAACGCGCAAACTTCCACTTCTGTATTCCCCACTTGCTCCACTTCTGCTCACTAAGCAGAGTATATAAGGAAGAAGGAACCCATGCTTGGGGCCTAGAATTTGGAGTCTGACTCCTCTGGGTCTGCATGCGTAATAAACTGCTTATTCCCCCACCTCGGTGTTCTGCTTGAGTCCTTCCCACAACAAAACAGTTTAGCCTTATTTGATAGGCTTAAGTGACTAATGCATGTGCAAAGCTGTTACTCCAAAATTATGTAGGTTTTGAACAATGACTTCCTTTCATTATCACCAAATCTAATTCCTCCAGAATTTTGCCTAGAGGGTAGCAGCGGACAACAGGACCCCATGTGCTGTTTGGTAATAGTACCTCAATGTGGTAAACTCCATATATGACCTTGATGCACAACTAACATTGTACTCAATGGGCAAAAACTACAAATGGTTCCCTTAAGATCAGCAACAAGACCAGATGTCTACTTTTACCTCTCTTATTTTACATAGTACCTAAAGTACCAGCCACAACAATCAGATAAGAAGAAATAAAAGGTATCCAAATTGGAAAGAAAAAAGAAAACTGTCATTATTTGCAGATGACATGAATATTGTACATAGAAAACCCTAAATATTCTACCAATAAATGCACTAGATAGATAAAAGTAGCAGGATACGAAATATACAGAAATCAGTTGCGTATTTATATACGAATAATAAACTAACAAAGGAAAACTAAGAAAACAATCCGATTCACAATTGCTTCAAAAAAATAATAAACTACCTAGGATAACTTTAACCAAGCATGTAAAAGACCTGTACTTGGAAAATTATGAGATGCTGAAGAAAGAAATTGAAGAAAAAGATAGTAACCAGAGAGGAAAAAGATGGTGGCAGAGTAGCAAGCAGTCCTGACCACTTGTTGCTACCCTGAACCAGACTTGGAGTGAAAATACAGAATGAAAAGCAAAGGAGAGAGGTGAATAAGTGAGAACATGGACATGGGGACTGAGCAAGAACAGCTAAGAGCAGGTGCATGCAGGGCTCCTGGGAGCCAACAGCTGGTGCTTCCTAAGTGGAGGCCTATCATGACTGCCTAGCCTAGTTCTTCTGGCTGCATAGTGTAGAGACAGCTGTGGATCTGCTCAGGAGCTATGAGCTACCAGGGTGGAGAGGTACAGTCCCTAGAAACTGCTCACCCTAGGTGTAAGATCACTGAAGGGAGCAAGACCAGGATTCCACCATCCCCCTGTGTTATTGAATCACCACATGGCTCTCCCCAGTACCATGCCACCCAGGAAAGATCCAGTTAGAAACTTTACATTAAATAGTTGGAGGCTCAGGAAAGCAGAGGCCAGACCTGACCCTGAGAAACTATGTGATTTTGGAGGAGGGAGTGCCCATGGAAACTAGGTCACGCAATGAGAGACTGTTTTAAAAAGAGAACTGAGGCAAAACCCAAAACTGGGCAGAGGCCACAGTCACGCACAACTGACCTGTGCGTGAGCCTAGAGGCTCTGCTAAACAAAAATTCAGAAGGCTACAGTGCATGGCATGACCAAAGGTTGGGACTCCATGCAGTGTGGCTCAGAACAGATTGCAGGTCAGAGAAGATAATTCAACAGACCTACCATCAAGAGAACAGCTAGCTCAGGAAAGAAATTTGACAAACTGGGTGAAATGGACAAACTTCAGGAAACATATATAATCTTCCAAAACTGAATGAAGAAGAAGCAAAAAGCCTGAATAGACCAATAACAAATAGTAAAGTTGAAGCAGTAATTAAAAAAACACCACACACATAATTGTCCCAGACTAGATGGGTACACAAGCAAATTTTACTAAACATTTAGGGAAGAACTAACTCCTGTCCTTCATAAGCTGTTACAAAAAAAAAAAAAAAAAAAAAAATCCAAGGAGAGGGAAGACTCCCAAACTCTTTCTGAGGCCAATATTATTCTAATCCCAAAATCAGGTCAAGACACAACAAAGAAAAAACTACTGACCAATATCGCTGATGAACAGAGATGCTAAAACCCTCAACAAAATATTGGCAAACTAGATCCAGCAATACATTAAAGAAATCATACACAATGACCAAGTGGGATACACCCCAAGGATTCAAGAATGGTATAGTATTCGCAAATTAATAAACATACTATACAAAATAAAATAAACAAATATATAACATTTGTACATAAAAGGCAAAACCCATATGATTATATCAGTAAATGCATAAAAAGCATTTGATAAAGCATAGCACCTGTTTATGATAAAAACACTCACCAAGGTGGGAATAGAGGGAGTATACCTCAACATAATAAAGGCCTTCCTTCTAATATCAGGAAAAAGACAAGGGTGTCTACTATCTCCAGTTCAATTCAAAATAGTTTTGGAAGGTCTAGCCACAGTAATCAGACAAGTAACAAGAATGAAAGGCATCCAAGTTGGAAAGGAGGACATAAAACTGTCATTATTTTCCTATGACAAGATAGTGTAGATAGAAAACTCTATAGATTCCACCAAAAATCAATTTGACCTAGCAAGGGATTTTGGCAAAATAGCTGGATAGAAATCCAGTATCCAGAAATTGAAGGCATTTTCATACATCAGCAATGAAATAATAGAGATAGAAACTAGAAAAAAATCCCATTTACTATAGCAACAAGAAAAATATAGTACCTAGGAATAAACTTAGCCAAGGAGGTGAAAGACCTATACTCAGAAAACTATAGAACTCTGAAGAAATAAATCAAGGAAGATACAAATAAATGGAAACATATACCATACTCATGGATGGGAAGAATTAACACCATTGAAATGTCCACACTGCTCAAAGCCATCTATAGATTCAATGCAATCCTTATTAAAATTCCAAATACATATTTCACAGATTAAGAACAAATAATTCAAAAATTTATATGGAGCCAAAAATGACCATGAATAGCCACAATACTCTTGCAAAAGAAGAATAAAGTAGGAGAAACCACAATACCTGATATAACACTCTATTACAAGGCCATTGTAATCAAAACAGTCTGGCACTTACACAAGACATTTAGATCAATGGAACAGAATAGAGACCCCCCCCCCAAAAAAAAAAAACAAAAACACATCTCTATGGTCAATTAATATTCAACAAAGGGAAAAGGAGCATAAAATGGCATGAATATAGCCTCTTCAGCAAGTGGTATTGGGAGAACTGGAAAGGGACATGCAAGATAATGAAACTAGACCACCAAATTACCCCATTCAGCAAAATAAATTCAAGATGGATAAAAGACTTAAATGTAAGCCTTGCCACAATTAAAGCCCTAGAGGAAAGCATAGGCAGTAAAATTTTAGATATCCCACACTACAATATTTTCACCAATATTTCTCCTAGGGCCAGGGGAATAAAGGAACAAATAAACAATTGGGACTATATCAAACTAAAAAGTTTGTGCTCACCTAGAGAAAACATCAGCAAAATGAAAAGGGAACCAACCATGTAGAAAAACATATTTGCCAATGACACCTTAGACAAGGGTTTGATCTCCAAAATATATAAAGAACTTATATGACTCAACACCAGGGAGACAGACAGCCCAATTAGAAAAAATGATCAAAGCACCTGAACAGACACTTCTCCAGGGAAGACATAAAAAGGGCAGAAAGGCATATAAAAGAATACTCAACATCACTAGCCAGCAGAGAGATGAAAATTAAAACCACAATGAGATACCACCTCACACCTGTCAGAATGGCCATCATCAACAAATTAGCAAACAAGTGCTAACAGGATGTAGAGAATAGGAAACCCTGGTGTATTGTTGGTGGGAATGCAGACTGGTGTGGGCACTATGAAAAATGATATGGAATTTCCTCAAAAAACAAACAAAAAAAAAAAAACTAAAAATGGAACTGCCTTTTGACCAAGCAATTCCACTGCTGGGATTATACCCAAAGAATCCTGAAACACCAATTCAGAAGAACCTATGTTCATAGCAACACTATTTATAATAAGCAAGTGTTAGAAACAGCCTAAGTGTCCATCAGTGGATGAATGAATCAAAAAACGTTGGTACATTCAGACAATGGAATACTATGTAGCAGAAAGAAAGGAGGAACTTCTACTTTTTGTGACAGTATGTATGGAACTGGAGAGTATTATGCTTAGGAAATAAACCAGTTAGCAAAAGACAAATACCATATAATCTCATCTAATACAGGAACCTAATGAACAAAACAAACAAATGAGCAAATGAGCAAAATACAACCAGAGGCATGGAGACAAGGAACAGTCTGACAGTGAGCAGAGGGGAAGTAGGAGGGGAATAAAGGGGAAAAGATGGGGAAAAGTTTAGTCAAGGAACTAGTATAAATGATCCCTAGGCATGGACAACAAAGTGGGGATATACTGTGGGATAGGGAATGTGGTAGGTAGGGCAGGGGAAAGCAATTGTGGAAAAGGGGGAACAAATGCAATATAACAATAAATCAATAAAAAAAGATATTGAAGATCCAAATAAATGGAAACATATACCATATTTATGGATAGGAATAATTAACATGATTAAAATGTTCATATTACCAAAAGCAATCTATAGATTCAATGCAATTCCTATGCATGTGCCAATGACACAGTTCACAGAACCAGAGTAAATACTCCAAAAGTTGTTATGGAACCACAGGAGACCCTGAATACCAACAGAGATCTTAATGAAGAATAAAGTTGGAGGAATCACACTACCAAATATCAAACTATAGAATAAGGCCATTGTAATCAAAGCAGCATAAAAACAGAAACATAGAACAATGGAGCAGTCACTATGGAAAACAGTATGGAGGTTTCTCAAAAAATCAAAAATACAACTTCCTTATGGCCTAGAGATTCCACTTATGGATATACAGATAAAAAATCCAAAACATATATTCAAAAGAACATATGCATCCCTATGTTCATTACAGCACTATTTACAGTAGTTAAGTAGCTCAAATGTCCATCACTAGATAAGTGGATAAAAATGCTGTGGTTCACTTACACAATGGAATACTATTGGCCCTAAAAAAGTAGAAATATTTACCTTTTGGGGCAACATGGATGAACCTGGAGAACATTATGCTAAGTGAAATAAGCCTGCCAAAAAAAGACAAATGTCATGATTTTACTCATATGTGGAATCTATTTAACAAACTGAACAAGTGAAATAGACAGTGGTTCATAAAGAGCGGGCTGACAGCTCTTGGGGATTTGGGTGGTAGAGGAATCAAGCAAAAAAGGAAAAGGACTCGTAGACATGGACAACAGTGTGGTGATTATGGGTGGGGGATGGAGGTAGAAGACAATATAGGTGGGACAAATGGTAATGGAAAATGCAATAAAAATAAACTATTAAAAAAGAGTCACATCCACAGCCTTGATCTCATTAGTATATTCCAATTATCTGAGTTAACTCTCCATGATATTGGGAACTGTTTTCCTTTTGAACTCTAGAAACTCAATAGTTTCAGAGACATGACAAAATTGGCTTGTGACTAAAAAATTAGAAGACTCTGTAAATCAATGGCCTAAGGCCAAAGGCAATGTAAAATAAAGATAAATGTCTGCTCTGGGCAGGGATTAAAAACTGAACCCAGATTTAGTCCTAAATGGCACCAGGGATAGCCCAGCATCTTATCTATAGCTTGGGGCTTCCCATGTATTACATTGAACCAAGAAGCACTGTTTGTCCTCTTCATTAGAATTTAGTACCGGAATGATGGGTGCATGAATCAGGACAGGTGCCCTTTCTTGGTTTTTCAGTTTTAATTAAGATGAGCTGCTATGGGGCTGGCCACAGTACACGTGAGCTAAGTATCCATAAGCAGTGAGGTAGGAGTTAAATAAAGGTGTTTGGGAGGAATTGAGAATTTATATATATACTTGTTCTGACTAATGAATGATGACAGATTTACCTGACTAAATCCACTACGAAACTCCAAAGCTTGGTTTTTCAGATAAGAGTTAAGATTTGTTTATGGGAAGGTTGACTGTTTTGTGTGGGAAGAGCAGGGTTCCTTGGTACTGTTGGGGTGACCTATTCAATTGATTATTTACTGTGGTGCCAAAAAAGAGTAATAAAGCTTGAATTTTAAAACTGTAAAAAAAAAAAAAAAAAAACCCTGAACCCAGAGATAGAGTGGGGCCTACACTCAGAATTTTTAAAAAATGGAACAAATTTGAGGTAAACAGATTGCATTAAAACACAGACTTCTTACATCTATTTTCTGTGATTATTTGTTATTACTCTAAGAGCTGATTAAGCATTAAGCATAGCAACTGTTACTAATAGACAAATCCCATTGCACATGTAAAATGTGTTCAGTATATAGAAGACCATAATTAGAATATTACTATAAGATACTGCTACTTTCTACTTGATTTGGAAGGAAAATTTTATATTAGATTTCTGAAAGTACACAAAGTCTGAGAAAAATATCGAGCCACTTTTTGAGAAATTATTAAACCAAATGTGGTTGTCCTTTTTATTCAGATGGATACATATTTATTGAGTATCACAATGTGCATATTATTTATAATAGGAAAATAATTATTTTACCAATTTGCCCTTTATCCAAAAGTTAAAAAAGGGCAAATGAAGTGAAACTGGAGTGGACACAATCATACTCTTCTGGCCAATCTAGATAGAAGTTGCTTCATGTAGACAACATTCTGAAATGAAGGTAGTAGGGAAGGAAGATTATGAGGTATGAGGGTTTTTTCTTTTATGTGTTTTCTATTTATAGCTAATACCTAAGTAGTGCTTATCATGGACCAGGCATACTAGGTACTTTACATATGTTCACTTGTTAGCACAAGCCTGTAAGATATGTACTACTATATTGCCATTTTACAGTAAAAGAAACTGAGACAAAAAGAGGTGACAAGACTTACCCAGGTCACAACACAAGTAATCAGTAGAACTGGAACTTGACTCCAGGTTTTTTTATCCCAAAGTCTAAACTCTTAACCACCACCCCATACTGCCTCTCAATACAGGTGATAGAAGTATTTGGATTGTGAATCTGTAAATATTCAGGATTACTTTACCAGGTTAAATGAGCAAATACCTTTAAAAAGTACACATATTAAATAAAAGGTACAACATCATGAAGACAATGTATGCAAGCTTTAACTTCTTAAATAAATTAATTAATTAATGGATAAATAAATAAATAAATGCAGTGCAGATTGTTAGCAAGTGAACAGTTCTATAGAGTGCATAGCAATTTCCCATGAAACATAACATATTTTTTCAGTACCATTAACTACTCAAAACTATGTGAATTTCCAACTAGAATTTTTTCTTGCAGGTTTGGGGGAAAGGCTACTCTTTCTAACTCACTCAGCATTGAGACACACCTTCTGTAAGTACCAAGGACATGAAAATGGGCAATTATGTTAATGGTTGAATTTCTCTAGGATGGAATTAGGAAGGGGGCCCTCTATATAGGTTCCTTTCTATTTCAGAAAAGGTAGTAGCAAGTAGCATGAAAACTGCAAAGGAACAGTGAACTTTGTTGCCCAAATTAGATAATACTCACAGACATAATTTTTAATTAACTGAGACATAAGCATCAAGAAATTGTTTCTGTTCCTTATAAAGCTGCTAACATTTAAATTTACTAAAAAAATATGTAGATTCCCAGTATTTCTTTTACAGGATGGCAGAAAGTCAAATTTGTGTCACAAAATATTCTTTTTGGATCTCCAGGAGAAAAAGAGTTTCAGTCTTAGATTACATTACAGTATTGTAGTGTCTTTATTTCATTTAATAGACTTTGGGGCAATGGTCTCTCATCCCTTTGGAAATGTAACAGCTTGCCACTAATGTTGGGGAACAGCAGGATTGTAAACAGATGGCTCCAAAGTTAGAACACTTGCAGGACAGCACTCTAAATCTTCTCTAAGGCACAGCACACAGTATGATATAATTTGTTTTTCTAAAATGTTACAAAAATAATTAAATTTCAAACTAGGCAATAAACAAACATATTTCCATGTGAGAGAATTAAAAGGAAATTATGCATTGTTCTGTATTCTGTAGCAATATTGCAGATCATATGAGTCAGACTACTATCATATATTTTCAATTCTCTAAAATAGTGAATTAATAATAGAGGATTTTGATGTCTCATTTTTCTTGCTATGCTGACTTATTTTCTATATTTGTTTTTATAATATTTAGTTAGCAACTTAATTATTTCAAATATAATTTTGATGTGTATAAGGATAAATCTTCCATTAAACATTAATAACACATGGCAAGCAAAATAAAAACTAAAGAATGAACCTTTTCTAGGAAATGGTAATTACCAAGCCATTCACTTACATATATATCCTCAAGTTTGAACAACATTGAGACTGTTATTATTACATATTTTTCTGTATATTATAGTGTCTATCAATAGTGATTACTGTACAAACAATGAAGAGTTTGAAATGATATAGTAATTCCTAAGTAACTTGGACAGCATGGTAATTTTAGGGGTGGTTATGATGATGATGGGGACCTGATGATAGTGTTGGAGGCAGGTTGGGTTATTTTCATTAAGAATCTCAGGAGAGCACAGTGGATAAGGCGCCGGCCTGCAAACCCAAAGGTCGCAGATTTGATTCCCCAGCCTGGGCACATAACAAGGTTGCAAACCAGGTCTCCAGTCAGGTCTGTGGCTGGAGGCAGGTGAAAAGCAACCATACACTGATGTCTCTCTCCCTCTCTGCCTGTCTCTCTTCCCCTCTTTCTAAAAAATAATGAAATAAAATCTTTAAAAAAAAAAAAGAATCTCAGGAGAAAAGGGCAGCTTGGCTTAAAGGCTTCAGAGATGAAGTTTTTTGTTCTAATTCCACTTCTTGATGACCTCAAATAAAATGTCTTATTCTTTTTTTAAAATTTTATTGTTGTTGTATTACATCCATCCCCTTTTTGCTCCCCTCTGTCCCCCTCCCCACCCACCCATTCCCCCCAAAAATGTCTTATTCTTGACGTTCAGCTTCCCTGTGGAAGGAAAATACTAAATGGTGCTACTGTCAAGTATTTGTGGATAATCCATTATTTAATATTACTCCACAAGTATGTAGCAAAAAAATGCAAAATATCTGATAGGCCAAGGGAACAAGCAGGTATTCAACACTTCTGGTAATGTCCCCCTATAACAAAATTTGACAATGTGAACAAAATAGTCATTAATTACATTAGCCCTTTTATGTATTGTGCAATCCTAAATTGAGGTGGGCTCTATGGTAGATAATGTCTCTTGTTTAAAGAAAAAAAACCTCAATGACTAAACATTTAGTCAATGACTAAAGTAAACTTGGTCTGTTTGATAACTTCTTTGCAAAAGGCCTCAAAAATCCATATGAGTTTCTGATCATTGACTATTAAAGGTACATAATGCGAAAAATATATGAATAAAATAAGACACAAATTTCAAATTCAGAAACGTCTGAGGCTCATTTAAAAAAAGGAAAGAAAAGGTCTTGGTCTCTGTCTGGAACTCCCAGTAATCTTTCAAACTAAAGAACAACTCACAAATGTTTAGCTACCCAATATGGACAACTGACTATATCTTTCATTTGAAGCTTTAATCTCAAAAGCTTTTCCCCAAAGCTGAAGCTTCAATGGAACTTCTTGAAATGGTGTGGCTTGGAGTGAACAGGAATAAATGTGTATAAAAATAAGATACTACCAGACACTTAAAAATTCATCTAAATAGCTATTATTATCTGAAATAACTTTTGATAAGCTGGGACTGTCAAGAAACCAGATTTTATGCCAATCTATAGCAGAAAATCTTCTCTGAAATATGACCGAGAGCTTTCAAAAAGGCTCCTTGGGACTTCTGCTTCTGGCTCTAAAGGGGTAAGTAATATTGGACTTACTCTCTCACCATAAAAATTAGGAAAGTGAACAAAAGGTATGAAACAACTATTTTCAAATATGGGACAATAAGCAATGCAGAATTTTGATCCCTCAGAGAAGGAAAACAAACAAGGTGACTGACAATTTCCCTGGCTTTCCACCTGTGGCAATGTTTTGATTGGCACAGCAGGGCAGGAGAACCCAAGAAGAGCAGAATAATCCTGCTGAGTTGAGGAGACAGAAAGTGGAAATGCTTAAATGGCTGGGATTTGCAAGAAAGAATGCTGAAGAGAATGGACCTACTCAAGAGAAATGGCTCCACAAATCTGAATGGTATTCTTCTGAGTTTTTGTCATAATATCAAGCTGCACAAGTGTAGGGTAGAACTCTACATAGTCAGTCCAGGAAAAAAAAAAAAAAATACTGGGAGCTATAAGCTGAAAAATTCCCAAAACTCACAATGGGCTATGAAATATTTGAGTTATGTTTATCTATAGTGGAGAAACCTCATTGAATGCCTAGAGAAATTAATAGAAAGTAAAAAAAAAAAAAAAAAAGTTTTGGCACTGTAGTGAAATGTCATGCCTAACTAGGAAAAAATCACTAAATAGAGATTGAGAAATTATAAAGATGACAGAATTATCACACAAAGACTTTAAAACATAAATACAGGGTTTCATCCCACTGATGCAGGGATGGTACAACATTCGTAAATCAATAAATGTAATACACCACATCAACAAAATGAAACATAAAAACCATATGATCATATCAATAGATGCTGAAAAAGCATTTGATAAAGGACAACAACTATTTATGATAAAAACTCTCAGCAAACTAGAAGGAGGATACCTCAACATCATAAAGGCCATATATGAGAAACCTGAAGCCAACATCATACTCAATGGGCAAAAGCTTTCCCCCTAAGATCAGGAACATGACAAAGCTATCCACTTTCTTCACTTCTGTTCAAAATCGTCTTAGAAGTTCTAGCTATAGCCATCAGAGTAGAAAAAGGAATCAAAGGTATTCAAATTGAAAAGGAGGAAGTCAAACTGTCATTATTTGCAGATGATATGATAGTGCACATACAAAATCCAAAAGGCTCCACCAAAAACTTACTTGACCTAATAAGCAAATTTAGCAAAATAGCTGGATATGGAGTCAATATCCAGAAATCAAAAGCATTTTTGTATACCAATAATAAAACATCAGAAATAGAAGTGAGAAAACAAATCCCATTTACCATAGCAACAAGAAAAATAATGTACCTAGGAATAAACTTAATCAAGGAGGTAAAAGACCTGTACTTAGAAAACTAGAGAGCATTGAAGAACTAAATTAAGTAAGAGACAAATAAATGGAAGCATATACCATGTTCATGGATGGGAAGAATTAACATCATTAAAATGTCCATAACTACCCAAAGCAATCTACAGATTCAACGCAATCCCAATTAAAATACCAATGACAGACTTCACAGAAATAGAAAAAATACTTCAAAAATTTATATGGAGCCAAAAACTCCCACAAATAGCCACAGCAACCTTGAGAAAGAAGAACATGGTAGGAGGAATCACAATACCGGATATCGAACAATACTACAAGGCTACTGTCATCAAAACTGTCTGGTACTGGCATAAGAATCGACATATAGATAAATGGAACAGAATAGAGAGCCCAGAAATAAACACCGGACTCTATGGTCAATTAATATTCAACAAAGATGGAAGGAACATAAAATGGAGTAAAAACAGTCTGTTCAACAAGTGGTGTTGGGAGAACTGGACAGCAACATACAAAAAGATAAAACTAGACCACCAACTTACACCATACACCAGAATAAACTCAAGATGGATAAAGGACTTAAACATAAGCAGTGCCACCATAAATGTCCTGGAGAAAAATATAGTCAGTAAAATTTTAGCTATCTTACACAGAAATATTTTACTGATACTTCACCAAGGGCAAAGGAAATAAAAGAACAAATCAACAAATGGGACTATATCAAATTGAAAACTTTCTGTTCAGCTGAAGAAAACACCAGCAAAATTCAAAGGGAACCAACTGTATGGGAAAACATAATTGCCAATGATACCTCAGACAAGGGTTTGATCTCCAAAATATATAAAGAACTAATGCAACTCAACACCAGGGAGACAGCCCAATTAAAAAAATAGGCAAAAGACTTGAACAGACAACTCACTGAGGAAGACATACAAAGGACCCAAAGGAATATGAAAGAATGTTCAACATCACTAGCCATCAGAGAGATGCAAATTAAAATCACAGTAAGTTACCCCCTCACACTTATCAGAATGGCAATCACCAACAAATCAACAAACAATTGTTGGCGAGGATGTGGGGAAAAGGTAACCTTGGTGCACTGTTGGTGTGAATGGAGGATGGTGCAGCCACTATGGAAAACAGTATGGAGTTTCCTGAGAAAACTAAAAATAAAACTACCTTTTGATCCTGAAATTCCACTACTAGGACTATACCCAAAGAACCCTGAAACACCAAATCATAAGAACCTATGTACCCCTATGTTCATAGCAGCGTTATTTACAATAGCCAAATGCTGGAAACAGCCTAAGTGCCCATCAGTGGATGATTAGATCTAAAACCTTTGGTACATTTACACAATGGAATACTACACAGCAGAAAGAAAGAAGGAACTCCTAACCTTTGTAACAACATGGATGGAATTAGAAAGTATTATGCTTAGTGAAATAAGCCAGTCAATGAAAGACAATTACCATATGATCTCACCCATTACAGGACAATAATGAACAAAACTAACAACAAGCAAAACAGAACCAGATATATGAATACAGTGAATAGGCCTTCAGTGGTCAGGGGGAATGGGGGTGATGGGAGGGGGGAGCAAGAGGCAAAGAAGGGGAGCAGTTTAATTAAGAACCTAGTACTGAAGAACCATGGCCATGGACAACAAGTGGGACTGACTTTTTCGGGGAGTAGGTGGATGGGGAAGGGGACAGAGGGGAGTAAAAAGGAGATGGACATCATAAAACCACAATAAAATTAAATTAAAAAGAAAGAAAGAAAAAATCCCCATAAATACAATGAAGGATTTAAAGAAAAACATGAGCATACTAAAGATAAGAATAGAAAATAAAAATAACTAAATACAACTAGGCTTAAAAAGATGAAATTTTACTTGATGGGCTTAATAGAAATTTAAGTGCAGTAGCAAAGAACAGAACTTTCAAATTAAGTAATAGAAGTTGTCAAAACTGAAATATATTGAGGAAAAATATTGAAAAATTACACAGATCATCGGTGACCTGTGGAACAGTAGTACACAGAGAAAGAAGAAATATTGCTTGAATGGTTTCCAAAATAGATTTGGAATTTTTAAAAAGATTTTATTTCATTATTTTTAGAAAGAGGGGAATGGAGAGAGGCAGATAGGGAGAGAGACATCAATGTATGGTTGCATTTCACCTGCCTCCAGACACAGACCTGACTGGAGACCTGGCTTGCAACCTGGTTATGTGCCCTGACTGGGGAATCGAACCTTCGACCTTTGGGTTCACAGGAGATTTGAGGTCTGTGAATACCATGAAGATTAAACACAGTAATGCCAGAGCAAAATATATAATCAAATTGCTGAAAATCAGCAAAAATGAGATACATTTTAAGGCAGTCAGAGATATTTTTAAATATATTTTTAAAGATTTTATTTATTAGCCCTTGCTGGTAGCACAGTGGATAAGGCGCCGGCCTGTGAACCCAAAGGTCGGTAGTTCGATTCCCCAGCCAGGGCACATAACAAGGTTGCAAACCAGGTCTCCAGTCAGGTCCGTGGCTGGAGGCAGGTGAAAAGCAACCATATGTTGATATCTCTCTTCCTCTCTGCCTCTCTCCCTTCCCCTCTTTCTAAAAATAATGAAATAAAATATTAAAAAATAATAATAATAAACTTAAGATTCTCTCTACGTAAAAAATAAATTTTATTTATTATTTTTAGAAAGAGGGGAAGGGAGAGATGCAGAGAGGGAAAGAGACATCAACGTATGGTTGCCTTTCACCTGCCTCCAACTACGGACTTGGCTGAAGACCTAGCTTGCAACCTGGTTATGTGCTCTGACTGGGAGTTGAACCAGCGACCTTGGGTTCGCAGGTCAGCAAGGCAGTCAGAGATATTTAAAAAAAGGTTTCTTGCCCTCAAATGGCATTGTCTTACTGGAACCCTTGGTTAAAACGTAAACACTCATTTTTCCAGCTTTACTAGCATACAATTGACACATAACTTTGGGTAGGTTTACAATATATGCCTTGTTTACTTCATACACTTACATGTTGCAAACTTGATGCCATCATATGATAGGATAACAACATATCAATCAGGTCACGTAACTATCATTTTGTGTGCATGTTCAGTGAGAGCATCTAAAATGTGCTGTCTTAGCCCTGGCTGGTGGCTCAGTGGATAGGCACCAGCCTGTGAACCCAAAGGTTGCTGATTCGATTCCCAGCCAGGGCACATAACCAGGTTGCAAGCCAGATCTCCAGCCAGGTCTGTAGCTGGAGGCAGGTGAATGGCAACCATACATTGATGTCTCTCTCCTTCTCTTTCTCTCTCTGAAAATAATAAATGAAATCTTTAAAAAAAAAGTGTACTGTCTTAGCATATAATACAGCGTTATTCAAGCACCATGCTTTACTTGAAATTTCCAGAAAATACTCTTGAAGAGAAAACACGTGAAATGGTTCAAACTTTGCTGAAATTTGTACTCAGGATGATTGTTGTTTCAGCCTAAGGATCCTGGTTGGGAGGTTCAGTATTGAAGGGAGAATTTTTCAAAATCAACAAAAGAAATATAACCTTATGGAGCTAGATTTCTAAAATTAGTCTTAATTGAATTAGTATATTTTCTTGTAGGCACTAAAGCCTAAGTTGCCCAAGTCATATCCCTAAATGATAGGTGGTCCCTTGGTTTATGGAAATTGAACCATATAGTTGGGGTTGCTACAAGTATGGAAGATTGAGAGAGAAATAAAATGGAATTTTTTCTACTTGAAATGTTTTATTTTAGATAAACAAATTATTAAAATAATAGCACAAATATTAATAAACTAAATTCATTATGTAAAGAGATAACCATTTATGTAAAGAGATAACAGTTTTAAAAGAAATATACATAGAGGTAAATGTTATATAGGTTTATTATTTAAACACAATAAGTATTAATCACCTTTTTTACACTATTAGTAAAATATGTAAATTTTTAAAAAGTTCTCACAATTGGCTCAACTCACTGTAAGTAACTTCTAGCTGTGGAGTTAAAATTCCTTGTAGTTACTTTCTCCTTTTGCAAATTTAGTTACCTAGTGAGAATTTCCTCTTGGTTTGCTTGCTGCCAATCTCAACATGCCAATCTGTGACCTGATATATACATGGTTCTTTGTTTAAGGTTCCTGACAACTAACCACAAAATAGTTCCTAAAATACACTCACAATTTCCCCAGACTTGCTTTTCTATTATTATCTTCTTCTTATCTTTGCAACCATCTAGTAGGGTTACTTTCTTCTCTAAGGAAGCTCAGATAGAGTCAGGTATCTTTTCCACACCATTACTAAAAAAACACCTATATATTATGCTTTGCCAAGGACAACCTAGAAATGTCTACTAGGGAATCCTAGTTAAAACTGCTTCTTAGTGCATGAAGACATTTTCCTTACTATGAATTTTTAAGAAAAATATTTACCAGATAGAAAAGTATTATGATACTATGACATTTTAAAAATAAAGCCAATTAGGGCCCTGGCTGGTGGCATAGTGGATAGGTGTCAGCCTGGGGAACCCAAAGGTCACTGGTTCAATTCCCAGCCAGGGCACATAATCAGGTTCCAAGCCAGGTCTCAAGTCAGGTCTCCACTAATGTCTCCAGCCAGGTCCACGGCTGAAGGCATGTGAAAGGCAACCATACATTGATGTTTCCTTCCCTCTCTGCCTCTCTCCCTTCCCCTCTCTCTAAAAATAATAATACATTTAAAAATCTTAAAAAATAATAAAAAATAAAATAAAGCCAATTAGAGTACAAAGAATATTTTGCCTAATTTAAACTTAACAGAACAAATTCAGTGATATTTCAACAAATCATGTGAACCCTAATTGAAAATTATTCAAACTTTTAACAATAATCTTTTGACATTAAGTATTACAGGCATAAATCAGTTATAGTAACATTAGCTGTAACAGCAGATAAATCAAGAAATTGCAATGGCTTAACACAATAGAAATTCATTTCTCACTTATTCAGAGACCCAGCCTCTGTGACCTGCAATGTATGGATTCTAAAGTTACTTTGGGGTTCAGCATATAGCCAGCAAATGGAGAAATTGTGAGAAAGGACGGAAGAGCTTGGGAAATTTTTTTATGTCCTAGGCTTGGATGTAACTTACATCATTTCCATTCACATTCTACTGGCTGGAAATTCAGAAAAATGACCACATCTAAGTTAAGGAAGGGCCTGGAGTACATATATTCTAGCTATGTGCCAAAGGCAGCAAGTTTGAAAAGCGATTAGTCTATCTCTGCCACAAACTGTAAATGTTGGGGATAAGGAGGTGGCCTTGTTTATGACAAAATGTTTGCCACAGGTTTAAGAATATCACTTGAATATGTTTTGAATTCTTATTATGAGCTTGGCAGTCAGTTAAATACTAGAACTAAGAAAAGACTAGAATCAACTTACTACTCTTCATCTCTTCATGGTACAGTGAGGAAAAACATGTATAAACTAATTGTTGCGATTCAGAGTGATGAGTGTTATGGGAGGGGTAAAAACTGAGAATAAAAGATCTTGTCTCTAAAGGTAAGTCTCATTTTCAATTTCCCCACCTTTTAGCTCAGGAGAAATGACATTTTTCAATGAATTTTAAGGGAGTGTGGTATATATAATTAGGAAGAATTCATAACCTTTATCTTGATGCATTGTGGCCATTTTTATTTGTAGAGCAGAAGTTATATACACTTTATGTAGCTAAATTTTTGCTTATTCAACATTTACTAAACATTATGCTTTATTTACCTTACCAACAAATATTTTTTAAGTAGATGGAAGAATAATTTTTAGCTATCAAGTAAATTTTTTTTTCTTTTTTTTCTTTTTTGGCAGTTTTGCTAGTTTGAGAGACATGAAAGCTGTTGGAGTAGAGAATTATCCACAGAAATGTCTGGAAATGAAAAATAAATAATTTTATGAATATAATAAAAATGCCCTTTTCAATAATGGAATATCTGAAGTTCTGTTTTTTATTGATTTGTTATTGTTGTATTACAATTGTTTCATTTTTCCCCATTTCCCCCCCATTACTCTCCCATGTCCCCCCATCCCAGTCAATCCCCACCTCCTTGTCCATGTTCATGGATCTTTTACATTAGCTCTTCCTCTAAACCCTATGCTTTCACCTTTCTCCCTTGCCCCTTCCTCTCTGGTCACACTCTTTCCACTCTTTTGTTCCATGCCTCTGGTTACATTCTCCTCATCTGTTGATTTTGTTTGTGACATTGGTGACTCTCTAACAATAGATGAGATCATATGGTATTTGTCTTTTGAAGTCTGGCTTATTTCACTAAGCATAAAACTTTCCAGTTCCCTCCATGTTATCACAAAAGGTAGGAGTTCCTTCTTTCTGCTGTGTAGTATTCCATTGTGAAACTGTACCAGTTTTTTGATCCATTCATCCATTGATGGGCACTTAGGCTGTTTCCAGCATTTTGCTATTGTAAATAGCACTGCTATGAACATAGGGTTGCATAGGTTCTTCTGAATTGGTGTTTCAGGGCTTTTTAATATTCGGATATAGACCTAGCAGTGGAATCGCTGGGTCAGAAGGCTGTTCCAGTTTTAGTTTTCTGAAGAAATTCCATACTGTTTTCCATAGTGGCTGCACCAGTCTGCATTCCCACCAACAATGCACCAGGATCCCCTTTTCTCCACATCCTCACCAGCACTTATTTGCTGATTTGTTAATGATGGCCATTCTGACAGGTATGAGATGGTATCTCATTGTGGTTTTAATTTGTATCTCTGATGGCTAGTGATGTTGAGCATTCTTTCATATGCCTTTGGGCCCTTTGTATGTCCTCCCAGAAGTCTCTGGTCAGGTCCTATGCCCATTTTTAAATTGGGCTGTCTGTCTCCCTGGTGTTGAGTCATATAAGTTCTTTACATATTTTGGAGATCAAACCCTTGTCTGAGGTATCATTGGGAAATATATTTTCCCATATGGTTAGTTCCCTTTTCATTTTGATGATGTTTTCTTTACCTGAGCAGAAACTTCAGTTTGATGTAGTCCCATTTGTTTATTTGTTGCTTTATTTTGCTTGCCCTTGGAGAAGTATTGGTGAAAATATTGTTGTGTGGGATATCTGAATTATTTTTATTTTTATTTTTATTATTGTTGTATTATATCCATCCCCCCTTTACTCCTCTCTGTCCCTTTCCCCACCCATCCACTCCCCTCAAAGTCAATCCTACTTGTTGTCCATGTCCATGGTTCTTCCATACTAGTTTCTTGACTAAACTTCTCCCCTTCTTTGCCTTCTTCTTCCCCCTGCCTCCTGTCCCCTGCCTTCTGAATGATGGTCTATTCATTGTATTCATGTATCTGGTGCTATTTTGCTTGTTTGTTTGTTTTGTTCATTATTTTAAACCCTATACTTTCTTCTAGGGCTCTTATGGTGTCAAGGCTTATGTTTAAATCTTTTGTCCATGCTGAGTTTATTCTTGTGTATAGTGTAAGCTGGTGGTCTAGTTTCTTTTTTTTTTTTCTTGTCCCTGTCCAGTTCTGCCAACACCAGTTGTTGAAGAGGCTATTTTCATGCCATTTTATGCTCCTTTTTCCTTTGCTGAATATTAATTGACCATAGAGACTTGGATTTATATCTTACCTCTCTATTCCATTCCATTGATCTATATGTCTATTTTTATGCCAGTACCAGATGGTTTTGATTACAATGGCTTTGTAATATAGTTTGATATCCAGTATTGTGATTCCTCCTACTTTCTTCTTCTTTCTCAAGATTGTTGAGGTTATTTGAGGTCATTTCTTGCTTTATATAAAGTTTTGAAGCTTTTGTTCTAAATCTGTGAAATATGTATTTGGTATTTTAATAGATTGTGTTGAATCTACAAGTGGCTTTGGGTAGTATGGCCATTTTAATTATGCTATTTCTTCCCATCCACGAACATGGTACATGCTTCCATTTATTTGTATTTTCCTTAATTTCTTCTGTGTTCTGTAGTTTCCCCAGAACAGGTCTTTTACCTCCGTGGTTAAGTTAATTAGTAGGTATTTTATTTTCCTTGTTGCTATATAAATGAGATTTGTTTTCTAGTTTCTATCTCTGATGTTTCATTGTTGGTGTACAAAAATGACTTTAATTTCTGGATATTGACTTTGTATCCAGCTATTTTGCCAAATTCACTTACTAGGTTGAGTAGTTTTTTTGGTGGAGACTATTGGGTTTTCTGTGTAAACTATCATGTCATCTGCAAATAATGACAATTTTACATCCTCTTTTCCAATTTGGATGACATTGATTACTTTTTGTCTGATTACTATGGCTAGAACTCCAAACCTATGATGAATAGAAGCGGAGAGAGTAGAAACCCTTTTCTTTTCCCTGATCGTAAGGGGAAGGCTTTTAGATTTTGCCCATTGAGTATGATATTGGCTGCAGGTTTTTTTATATATGGCATTTCTTAGGTTGAGGTATGCTCCCTCAGTTCCACTTACTGAGCACTTTTATCATAAATGGGTGCTGTACTTTCTCAAATACTTTTTCAGCATCTATTGATATGGTCATATAATTTTTGTCTTTCATTTTATTTAAGTAGTGTATTAACGTATTTTGATTTGCAGATGTTGTACCATCCTTGCATCCCTGGGATGAAACCCACTTGATCAAAGTGTATCATCTTGTTAATGTATTGCTAGATTGGATTTGCCAATATTTTGTTAAGGATTTTAGCACCTATGTTCATCAGTGATATTGGCCTGTAGTTTTTTTCTTTGTTGTATCTTACCTGGTTTGGGAATTAAAATAATAATGGCCTCATAAGAAGTTTGGGAGTCTTCTCTGTTCTGGATTTTTTGGAATAAACTGAGAAGGATAGGATTTAATTCTTCCCTGAATGTTTGGTAAAATTCGCCTTTCTAGCCATCTGGTCTGGGGCTTTTGTTTGCTGGGTATTTTTTTTTTTATTACTGCTTTAATTTCACTTATTGTTATTAGTCTGTTCAGGATTTCTGCTTCTTGTTGATTCAAGTTGGGAAGATATGTTTTCAGAATCTTGTCCATTTCACTGAAGCTGTCAACTATTTTTATTTTTTATTTTTATTATTATTTTTTTTTGCCATACAGCTATTTGTACTAAGTTCTTAAAATACAGAGGGGAGCAAAAAAGGGGTGGATGTAATACATCAACAATAAAATTAAAATATATATATATATATACAACAACAACAACAACAAAAATCCTTTATATTTCCATAGTATCAGTTGTGATTTCCCCTCTGTCCATTCTGATTTTGTAACTTTATGATTAGGTTGTTTGTGTGAGATTCTTCTAATGATTTTAGAAGCATCACACTGCTATGAACTTCCCCCTCATGATTGTCTTCACTATGTCCTATAGATTTTGGGTTGTTGTGTGTTCATTTTCATTTATTTCCAGAAACTTTGATTTCATCCTTGATTTCATTGTTAACCCAATCATTATTTAATAGCATGCTGTTCAGTCTCCATGAATTTTAATGATTTTGAGTTGTTTCTAGTTTCAAAACATTGTGATCTGTGAAAATGCTTGATATAATTTCAATTTTCTTGAATTTGTGGAGGCTTGTTTTCTATAGTACAATGTGGTCTATCTTTGAGAATGTTCCATGTGTATTTAAAAAGAAAGTGTATTTTGCTTCCTTGGGGTGAAAAGTTCTATGTATCAGTTAAATCCATTTTTTCAATGGCATACTCTCCTTGGTGTTTCTGTGCTTAGAAGATCTGTCCATTGTTGTTAATGGGGTGTTAAAGTCCCCCACTATGTTTGTGTTGCTGTCAATGTTCTTCTTGAAGTTCTCCAAATTTTTTCTTATATATTTGGTTGTTCCTATAATTGGTGCATGTATGTTTACAATGGTTCTATCTTTTTTCTGGATTGTTCCCTTAAGTATTACGAAATATCCTTCTTTGTCTCTTTTTATGACTTTTGTTGTGAAATCTGTTTTGTCTGAAATAAGTATTTTAACTCCAACTTTTTTGTTGTCAATATGCTTAAAATATTTTTTATCCCATCATTTTCAGTTTGTGTAGATTTTTTTCTGAGGTGGGTCTCTTGTAGAAAATATATATGTGGGTCCTGTTTTCTTATTCATTCTGATACCCTATGTCTTTTTATTAGAACATTTAATCCACTTACATTTAGGATCATTATTGATAGGTATCTATTCATTGTGATTCTTTTTCCCTTTGTACCTGTGTTCCTCTCTGTCTCCTCTGTTCTTTTTCTTCTTACAGCAGTTGCTTTAGCATCTCTTGCAATACTGGTTTTGTTGTGATGTATTCCTTTAACCTTCTTTGGTCTTGGAAACTCCTTATTTCACTTTCCATTTTAAATTAGAGCCTTGCTGGATAGAGTATTCTTGGTTGCAGGCCTTTGTTTCCCATTACTTGGAATATTTTTTGCCATTATCTTCTAGCTTATAGTGTTTTTGTTGAGAAATTGGTGCATAGCCTTATTTGTGTTCCCTTGCATGTTATTAGCAGTTTTTCTCTTGCTTTCTTTAGGATTCTCTCTTTGTATTTGAATGTTGCCATTTTAATTATGATGTATGTTGGAGTGGTCCTTTTTAGTTTTATCTTCATTGGGATGCTCTGTGTTTCCTGGACTTGCATCACTTTATCTCTTACGAAGTTCAAGAAATTTTCCGTCATTACTTTTTCAAACAGGTTTTCTATCCTTTGCTCTTCTGCTTTAATTTCTGGTATTCCTATGACATGAATATTTTTATGTTTCATGTTGTTCTGCAGCTCTCTTCACACCTCTTCTTCTTTTTCAATCTTTTTTCATTTTGTTGCATTGTCTGGGAATTTTTTTCTATATTGTCCTCTAGTGTTGGGACCCCCTGAGTCAAGGCATGGCCGGACTCAGGGCTTCGAGGCAGGCTGATGGCCAAAAGGTCAACAGCTTGGCTGAGAAGAGTTTCAATGATTACAAAGTTCCACATCATGTTTAGAGGACAAGCTGACCTTCAGCAAGAGTAAATAGCAGCTGTGTAGTGAAAGACATAACATAAGTAGTGTGCTTCGAAAGTGATAATAATTAGTTACTAAGAAATAAGCAAATGTCTTGTGGGAAAAAGTACTTTCAGCCAAAATAGTTTCACTAGGAGATAGGTTTGAATGCTTGAAAAACCTATATAAGTTTTGTGTGAACAATAAAGTGGCGCTGTCACCATGAGTGGCAGTCCTCCTGACCCCAACTTTTTTTGTGTCTATCTTTTCATTACGAATCCAACCCCGTCTATCATTCCTCTGGCCTGGCAGGACCGCAGCACTCTAGCTCACTGATCTGATCCTCTGCTTTTTCTAGCCTGCTTTTGATTTCTTCAACTACCTTCTTCAATTCAGAAATTGCATTCTTCATTTATTCCTGTCTCTTATTGATAGTTTCTATGTCCTTTTTAATGTTGGTGTAGTTCTTAATAAGTTCCTTGTACCTTTTCTGAAGTTCTTTGTAGTTTTCTTTGAGCTTGCTGAGATCATTGATCTTGCTTATTACCACTGTTTTCAATTCTATATCTGATAGTTTTCTTCCGCTAGTTCATTTAGCAGTCTTTCTGTGGATTTCTCCTTTTTTTTTTTTTTTTTTGTGTGAGGTATTGTTTCTTTTTCTCCTCATTTTAAGTGTCTCTTCTTGTTTGTTTTTACTATCTTAGATAAGCCTGCTTTGACTCCCTGCCTTCATGGTATGGACTTCTATGGTCAGAGTCTTATGAGATTCAGTGGTGCAGTCTCCTAGATTTCCTGAACTTGCTGCTCTTAGGATGCACTATATGCCATTTATTTGAATTTCTGGTTGTGTTTTGGATTTGGTTGATTAGTTTCTTATTGTCCATTCATTCACTTTGTTTAGCTGATGGGGAGACACTTTTTCTACCATGTCTCATATATAGTTTATTAGGATGTTACTAAAACAGAACCATACCAGGAAAAATAACCATACCTTCAAATATATTTTACACCCTCAATTACACTTTCGACTCCATATAAGCCTAGCTAAATACCTATACCCTCAAAGATAATCCCCACCCTTATGCTCTCAGCTTCAAATGAGCCAGTATTAACAAGGATGTAATTAGATTAAGAGAGGAAAAACAACTGAGTTGACTGAATTATGAATATTTTTTGAGAGGTACAAAGGAGTAGCAATGATAGTAGAAAGAATTTTTAGGGTGATGACAGAAAGAAAGCAAAATTTACCTGTTTTATAGAAACAGGGGGTGGGGATCAGAATGCAGCAAGAAAGTGTAAGTATATAGTATTAAGCCTAAGCAGAAATTATATATATGTACATATATATACTTATATGCGCATGTATACACCTAAATATAGATACTGTGTGAGAGAAATAACATGCATATGTACAAAAAAACTAAATTAACTAAGTTGAATTTTAGAAAATAGTAAAAAAGAAATTAATAAAAAATTAGAAACCAAATTAATGAATAAGTTTCACCACAGCACTATCACAATGGAATATCTAAAGTTCTTAAAGTCTATGGCCTCTTTTACATTCATCATAAAGAAAAAAGGCATTGATGATAACAGTGCCAATATATTTGTTCTTAGAAAATGCATTGATTCTATTCCCTTCCATCTGTATAAGTGATGCTATTAAAATACTTCTATGATCCTAATTATAACCATATTCAGAGACATAGTGGGATCTTGAAAGTTTGACAAAAATATTCTTTAAGGCAACTTACCCTTTTTTCTTTAAAATTTGCATGTGGAGCTGGGAGAGTGGCTCAGTTGGTTGGAGCATCATCCCCTACACCAAAAAGATGGTGGGTTTGATTTCTGGTCAGGGCGCATACCTAGGTTGTAAGCTGGATCCCTGGTGGAGCATGTACTGGAGGCAGCCAATCGGTATTTTGCTCCCACATCAATGTTTCTCTCTTTCTCTCTCTCCCTCCCTTTCTAAAATCAATAAATATATCCTCAAGTGAGGCTTAAAAATAAAAATTAAATTAAAACAAATAAATAAGCATGTGGTTATAGAAAAAAAACACAGTAGGTCTGGAATCAGAAGAAGGAAATTGTAGTCCACCATGTTTGCTACTTATATATGTATAGTAAGATCTTAAATAGCATGTCAATAATGCCAGTCATCTATATCTATTTATCTATGTAATCTACATACTTACATAGTCTATATATTGGGTTCAAAAGGTTCATTCTGTTGTTTTTCTACAAGATGGTTGTAGTAGTGGTTAGTTGTATTTTAACTTCATTTGGAATAATTTTGTTAGATTGTATTGTAATAGCTGTCATATCAGCATGCATTAAAAAAAACAAACAACATCAAAATCGGTGTTCTGGCTGGTGTGGCTCAGTGGATTGAGCAGATTGAGCATCAGGCTGAGAGCAAAAAGGTAGCTGGTTCTATTTCCAGTCAGAGCACATGCCTGGGTTACAGGCCAGGCCCTGAGGTGGGGTCATGTGAGAGGCAACCCAATCAATGTTTCTCTTGTACATGGATGTTTCTCTTCCTTCCCCTCTTTTTTTAAAAAATGAGATAAAATTAAAAAAAAATTAAAAACATCAAAGTTTGTGAATTTTTGTATAGCCATTTTAATACTGATGATAGAAGAAAGTAAGTGAAATTTCAGCATGTTATACTTTATTATTTCAAAAAGGTAAAACCACACCAAAAATTAAAAAAAAAAACAAAAACATTTGTGCAGTGTATGGAAAAGGCATTATCACTGATCAAACATGTCAAAAGTGGATTACTAAGTTTCATGCTGGAGATTTCTTGCCGCATGATGCTCCATGGTGGGAGAGAACAGTTGAAGTTGATAGTGATCAACTAGAGACATTAATTGAGAATAATCAACATTATACCATGTGGGAGATAGTCAACATACTCAAAATATTCAAATCAATATAGTTACTTGTGAAAATGAAAAATGTGTTCTTTATTTTATGGGGAAAAAAATTAAAGCAACATTTTGGCTACCCCAATATATTAGTGTTTTCACATGTGTAGATGAAAGTGTAGCATGAGCATTTTCTAGAATGCAGATGACACTTTGCTCTTCCAGTATAAAATTTATATTGTATAACTTCCCAGACTTTTTATCTTTTGGTAAACACTACTTTTCTTCAGAAACTTTGACATTCTTAGTATGCTCTGGGACCACACACTGAACTTTAAAAATTTCTTCTCTGTATATCTGAGGTAATCCCATTTTGAGAAATAGTCTGCAAGCAACCAGGGGAACATTTTTTTTCCATTATAAATATCAGAGACATCAGCTATCTTCATTTTGAAAGACCCTGTGAACTTGCAACAACAACAACAAAAAGGAACATGCTGATGACTTCAGAGTAAGGAATAAGGATTGTATGGGTAGGGCTGTAAATAGCATTAAAGCTAGTGAAAATGCCTAGATGGAACATTAAGATTTATTTCATAGTTTATCTTAAAACTCTTGGGAGTTAGACAATGGAATATAGCCTTAGTGTTCAATTCCATCCTTTTTTTTATTGAGTTAGGGAATCTTTAAAGAAATTTATAAAGCTGTTTGAAAGTCAGGATTTTGAATAAGTGGCACTGAGAAAATATTATACTGAAGGAGATCCAGATGGCAATACAGAGCATGAGACATGAGGGACTTTAAAATGGCTGAGCTAATTGTGGTGGAGGACACTCAAGATGATGGACTCTAGTGAATTAGCTGCTCATCTTCCTGACTACTTTCTATTCCCTTGCCTCTTCTTTATCAATGACAGTTTCTGAGTTATCAGATCCTATCTTCTGGAATTGAGTTGTAATGTAAAAGTTGTTGGTTTGTATAGTAGTGCCGTTCTCAGACTCAGAAATAACTCCCAATAAAAATATGTATCAGTATAAAACTAGTCAAGTGTTAGAGATTTTGTTACTCAGGAGGAGTTCATATTTTTTCTAGGGATACATAAAAATAGGAGGAGTAAGTGAAGCTACAACAATCCCCTCCCAATACTAAACTGGAATTACAACTTAATTGGGGAGAAATCATCCAGAATAACCAACAGAACACCAAATGGAGAGAAGTCTTATTACTAGGGTCACAACAGAAGAGCCAATTCATCATAACGTGACTGGTAGGAAGTGTGGACACATGAGAAGGCTGGCAGGGCTCCCATGGGCAGCAGCTGAAAGGACAGATAAACATCTCAGCAGCTGGGGGCTCCACCTGAGAAGGGTGGGATCTAAACCCCCACTGGGCTTCCCAGCCTACAGCAAAAAAGCTGAGAGTGAAATAGCACCCAGCTATGAAAAGCAAAAACCTGCCAGCTTGAGAGAGAGAGAGACCTAGTTCTTAAAGGGACCACACATGAAAATACAGGGGCACCCACTTACTGTGGGCTCCAGCAGAGGGAGGGCACAGTGGACTAGAGACATTAAAGGAGGGTTTAGGTCAGTGGCTTTAGGGGGAGAGTTGAGGGAGCAGCCCATGAGTCCAGTGCTGACCCATCCCCCATACAGCCAGCAGACCACTCTTCTCCAAAGGGTGGGAGCCTGAGGGGAAGCTACAGCCCCACCCAAAAGAATTCATCCTTGCCCCACCCAGCAGTGCCTAAAACTGACCTAAGACCACAGGTTGATTGGATTAACAACTGAATTTATCTGCCCCACCTAGAGGTGCCTAAAACTGCCTGCTGATCACAGCCTGATTGGATTAACAATTAAAGGAGACGGACAAAGACAGTGGATCTCTGGTAGTCTCCAACTGGCCGACTAGGCCCAGACTGGGACTTAAGCTAACATAACCAAGCCCAAAGCCAGGAAGTAAAAAAAGTGCACCTCTACACCACAGAAGGTCACATCAAAGCAGACCAATCCAAGAAACAGAAACAAACGAGAATCACCTAAAATGGGGAGACAAAGAAATAAACCCTCAGTAAATGGAAAGGAGTATTCCCCAGGAAGTGGGCAAAATGAAATAGAGGCAAGCACACTCTCAGACATGGAATTCAAAATAATGATAGAGAAGCTCAATGAGTGCAGCAAGTTCAAACAAAACTACAAACAACTCCAGGGGAACTACAAATAACTCCAGGAAAGCTACAAGGAACTTTCTGAGAACTACACCAACATTAAAAAGGACCTAGAAACCATTAGTAAGAGCCAGAAGGAAATGAAGAATACAATTTCTGAATTGAAGAACACAGTAAAAGGGATCAAAAGCAGGATAGAGAAAGCAGGGGATCAGATCATTGAGCTGGAGGTCAATGTAAAAAAAAAAAAAAAAAAAAAAAAAAAAAAAAAAAAAAAAAAAAAAAAAAAAAAAAAAAAAAAAACTCCCAGGCAGTGCAACAAAATGAAAAAAGACTGTAAAAGAATGAAGAGGTTTTAAGAAAGCTGCAGGACAACATAATAACATCCATATCATAGGCATACCAGAAGAAGAAGAAGAGGAGCAAGGGATAGAAAACCTGTTTGAAAAAGAAATGACAGAAAACTTCCCTAACTTGAGGAGAGAAAATGTCATGCAAACTCGGGAAGCACTGAGGGTCCCAAGGAAGATGAACCCAAACAGGCCCACTCCAAGACACATCATCATGAAAATGGCAAATTTCAAAGACAAGGAGAGAATCCTAAAAGCAGGAAGAGAGAAACAGCTAATAATATACAAGGGGACTCCCATAAGGTTATCAGCTGACTTCTCAACAGAAACACAAGCCAGAAGGGAATGACAAACAATATTTCAAGCATTGACAAACAAAGGCCTGCAATCAAGAATACTCTATCCAGCAAGGCTCTCATTCAAAATGAAAGATGAAATAAGGAGCTTCACAGACTAAGGAAGTCTAAAGGAATACATCTCCACAAAACCAGCATTGCAAGAGATGCTAAAGGGTCTGGGTTAAGAAGATGAAGAAACAGAGAGATAGACAGAAACACAGGCACAAAGGTAAATGGATTAAATGCACCAATCAAAAGACAAAAGGCAGCTGAATGGATAAAAACCAACTTTACCTTATGAATGCTTTAAAGTGATCTTGTTATAAATAGATTTTACTAAATAAGGTACAATTTTGTATCTTACTTGTATTTGCATTACTGCAGGTTAACTTTTCTTAGATTGAAATCATTTCATAATACGAGAAAATCAGGTTACTTGCAATAACTCAAAAATCGAATGCAGTTAAGGAAGAAGAAAAACCTAAGAAAATGTGAATGTATATTACATAGAAGACATGCTATCTTTCTTATTCACTGTTACAAAATATGTGCTTATTTGTGGGTGTGTAATATATAGATTTTGTTAGCAATTTATGTTTTAAATAGCAACCAACTGGTCATAGGTGTGTTGTGAAATCAGTCAATCTTTAGGTTAGAAAAGATGCTGAGAATGAAGATCAATTTGGATAAAATCTGCAAACTACTAAACTATATGACTCATATACATAGATAATATATATTCTTATATTAGCATGTAAATTAAATGAGATTCCTTTCAACTAAATCATGGAAATATACATTTCCAGTTATGAAGGCCCCCAAACTGGAGATGCTTGGGAAAATGAATGAATACTATAGTAAACTTTATGATTGAAATGTGAACATACCTAATCTGTACATCAACAGACTCTTAAATAGCTAGAATACTATTCTACAAAATTATTTAAATCCTAGGGATTTTTATTTTTTACCTCAACTTAGGAGACATTATAATTTCTACTCTGGGGACCAGCTGAGCACTGCAAGTACCATTATTTCTGAATGCTTCAACTTGTAAAACACATGTAGAGGAAAAATAGAGGGTATTGAAAGAAGTAAGATCTGTGCACAACCTAAATAAATAAATAAATAAATCTACCATTTAAGGTGGAAAACTCCAAAACAAGTAAGTTGTAGTTCCAGTAGCTTAAAATAAAATTGAGTTGTATTATTGGAATGGGGAGAATCTGACTCAAAAACCAAATTCATTTTTTACTATGGGGTTGGCACTGTCTCTAGGACAACTTTCACAAAAGTGAGTTCTGCAATACACCATTTCTGTGATATATTTCCCAAAAATAGCATTCCAGAGTAAAATAAGTATTAAAGAAGAAAAAATCTGCTTAATTTTGCTACAATATATCTAAAACACTATAATTTAACATGTAATAATTATGTAAGCCATTGGCATATTTAAAAATATTTGTATTAACTCTTCAAAATCCAGTATGTACTTTAAATATGTGTAAAAATATGTATGGGTGTAAATGCATTTTTGCATATGTTTGGTAATATTGCAATTCATATGACTTAAAAGAGTAATTCTTTAAACAAATAAATTGATGCAGGCATTTTGGAATAATGAAAAGAAATCTTTGCTTAATATGATTTGAGAATCTGACAAAGGGCAGTAATTAAATGGTGAATTTTCTGGATGTGAAAGGAAAAAGAAAGTACACATTGGTGGTTACAGAATAGACAGGGGGATGTTAAGAAGAACAAAGGAAATAGAGAAGCCACAGGACTTATACATGACTCATGGACATGAACTAAGGGGAGCATTGCTGGAGGAAATTGGGTATTGAGTGGAAGGGGGCAAAGGTGGGAAAATTGAGACAACTATAATAGCAAAAATAAATAAAATATATTAATAAAAAAGAAATGTAAAACAGAAAATCTGGAGTAAATATGGCTCATCAGCATATTTCATACAGGTATTGGATGGTTGTAATTTGTCATTGGATAGAAAGGGTATGCCCATGGGAGAAAATAACTCTATTGCTGAGACAAACCCTGAATCAGGTGATAATGGGAGGTTGTTTTCTCACAGCTCTCCCATAGATGAAACAAGTCCTTCTTTTAAGGGCAATCTGGGCAGAACACCTTTCTACCACAAAAAGGGCATTGAGATATGAAATTTAGAAAGTTAAGGTTTCTATTAGCTCTAAAACTTCATTGTTTTAAGAATAATATATATCATAACAGATTGAGGTCATCCAAAAAAAATCCCTGTTATATAGAGAGACCAACTGCTATAGTACAAATAAAGAGACTCTAGTCATTGCTATTAACTTAGGGACTGTGACTAATTAGAGATACACACACACACACACACACACACACACACACACAGAGATAACTATACATCCATGCATGTCAGGATAGTCAAAAGAGGAACCCCGTCATAGAATTTATTCAGTGGACAATTGCATAATATGGTGAAGGGACAAATGAAACAAGTAGATGATGATAATAATCACCATTCATTCATCAATTATTGTGTCACATTAAGCCCTTCATATAAATTATTCTACTTAATTTACATAACTCCTATAAAGTACCTATTATAATCTCCATTTTACAGGTGAAGAAATGGGTGCCAGATCACAGAGTAAATGGTAGCATATGAATTCTTATCTAGACAGTCTGACTCCAGAGCTTATACTGTTAACCAACATCCTAAACTGCCATTACATAAATGAGAGATTTGCTTATCCTTTATTACTTCAAGAAATAAAATGACAAACTTTCACAATGTCCTACACAATGTCTGCTCACTACATTTCCAGAAGTGCTTTATAATACTTTCCACTTTGCTCAAAATATACTGCCTTGGAATAAATCATTTTTTTCCCCACCTCGGAGCATTTAACATATACTGCTTACTCTGTCTGAAATGCTCTTTTTCCCTACTTTTCACATGTCTAATCCTCATATAAGTCCTTCAACTAAGCTATCCCTGACCACTTCTCCCCTAGACCAGTTTGGATACTTCCATTACATGCTTCCATTGTTCCCTTGACTACTTAAAGATATATATATATATATATATATATATATATATATATATATACACACACACACACATACCCACACGCGCGCGTGCACACACATATATAATATACTTGCTTGTTTTCTCATTTATTTTCTGCCAACCCACAGTAAATATGATTTTAATGAGAGCAAGGATCACACTTGTTCTATTCACTATATTTTCCTATGCTATTTAGTGATTAGCATATTAGGAGATTGCTTGCTGGATGGTTGGATATCTGTACACATGGATTAAAAACGGTCACTAATGAATGAAAGCTACAGGATGTCAGGGATGATCTATAATAAAATAGGTTATTTTAGCCCTGGCTGATGGCACAGCAGATAAGGTGCCAGCCTGCGAACATAAAGGTTGCTGGTTCAATTCCAAGCTAGGGCACATAACCAGGTTGCAAGCTAGGTCCATAGCTGGAGGCAGGTGAAAGGCAACCATACATTGATGTCTCTCTCCCTCTCTCCCTCTCTTCCCCTCTCTCTAAAAATAATGAATAAATAAACTATTTTCAAAAAGGTTATTTTAGAAGGTATGAAACTTCTTTCCATTGGAGATGTTAATGAAAAAGATATACAGTCACGATAATAGATTTTTACAGATTAGTTAATAGCCACAAATTTGTTACACCCTTGCAAGCAATGTGGCTTTTCCATTATTCTCATTAAGAAATAAAATCTCTTTCTTCAACACTTGACACTAGGCTGGGTCATGTGACTTGCTTTTGAAGAGGGGCATTAACAAATGTGACAGAGGTAAAGGTTGGCAAAGTGTGTACACATTGAAACTTGTCCTCTCTTGAAATATCATTGCCACCATTTGGAGTTTGATAACCTTGAGAGTGAGGGAATGCATGAAGAGAGGTGTAGCCAATAGCCAGTAACAGGCACTAGACCTATGAGTGAGGCCACATTAGACCACTTCTAGATGAAAAGCTAACAGGTAATTACCATCACATGAGTGAACTCAAATGGGACAACGAGAAATAAGCTTGGACCAAGTTCATAACCTACAGAATCATGAGCAAAAAAATATATACTGATTGCTTTAAGCCACTATATTTTTTGAGAGTTGGTTACACCACAATATATAACTGAATCAGGTGATACAGATTTTCCAATAACAAGTAGAGGTGTTTACTAGATGACCTTAAATGGACATTTTTAATCTTAAGACTATAATTGTACTAAATGTCTTTTTAAAACATCTAAATATCATTTTAAATAGCTAACAAGTCCCTTCATATTAAAAATGCACTATACAGGCTATTCATGTATTTTGTTTGAATTTACTGTATATGCCAAAACTAAAGATGCATTTCAGCTTTTGATTTGTACGTAAAGTCCACATAGTTTTAAATACATTCTCTAAATCCTTTTTAGCAAGCAAAATAACATTTATGCTGAAATCTATCTCATGGCTTATACTATGTCTCCTTATACAGACTGTGGGAGGTATAATTCATCCATAAAAGACAGCTGAAATAAGCACTGCTCTGAATTGTTTTAATATTGTCCACAAGAGACTGGAGGAGAAATTACCTGCTATATGCTGCTTTATTCAAAGCATCAAATGGATAATAATGAAATAGAAAATAATCATATACTATATAAAATCATTTAGAGCCATTTTAGGACCAAAAGTTCAACTTCACTGATAATAATCAACTACAATATATTTCAGAAAATAGAAGTGAAAATAATATAATTCTCTTCATTATATTGTATATTAAACTAAATCATTTGAAAATCCTATGAATCTATAGAAATGTAGTTTGTATCTAGAGATAACTAAACATCTGATAAAGATTAATTCAATTATTTATGGGGCATGTTTTTCTTCTTTTGCTATATCAAAAATTTCTACTTCAAATGTCAAGTTCCAAGCTCATAGTTTTCAGTACATATACCCAGATGCAATATAATTCATGTAGTATCCTCCTTCATATTGCACCTGCTCAATTCTGTACTTGTACATATTACTAGATAATGAATATTATTAGCTTTACAAAAACTCACCATAGGATTCCTTCTAGATTAGAATCCCCAGTGTTATCTTTCTTATTTTCCCTTTGCCCTTTATCAATTTCAATAAATTTACTGTAATTTTTAATTTGCATGCCTTTTTTTCTAACTATTATTAAGTTCCTTGAGGATGTGTGAATCATGTGACCTCAAATACCGTATTAAAATGTGCCACAAATTGGGTGCTCTCTCAACCTCTTTCCTCCCCTCCTCTACCCTATACAGACAAGGCAGATATTCTGTCAGAGGGTGGCAAGCTATGAGAACTGGAAACCTCTGTAACTATCAATGGGGGCTCACATTAATTGAAAAGGTGAGCATTGGCAAAACTTATGCCTAGAAGTGTTGTCAATGGAAAGATCACCTTGGAAGCATGTAAATGAAAAGGACCAATAGCTCCAATAATTCAAGTTTCAGTCATGATTGGAATAGACATATACCTGAATGGGAGCCCAAGCTAAGTGTACACATTTAGGTAACCCCAAAGCTGCACATATGCACATTCTTATCATAAGTAGATTTTGAAAAGATATGAATAGGCCCAGAGGAAAGTATAATCTGCATGGCCTGAACTTTAAATGTATTTCCCTATACAAATACAGATCAATCAGCCAAACTTATTGGCTTGAAAGTCTTAAGTATAACTATGATAAATTATTGGCTAATAACTAAGTTATGCTAACCCAGGAGCAACCTTGTTGAAGCCAGGTTTAAAAATAAGAGCAACGGAGAAAAAATGTACTAACTTTATAGGTTAAAAACTGCAAGCAAAATAGATATTATTGAATTAGTTCAGGAGGTCACTAAGGAAAAACAAACAGAAAACAGAAACTATATTAAGCTACAGTGATGGCAGAGAGATCAAAACCCAGAATTTTAATAGTAAGTTATCTAAAATGCTTGGTTTTTAACAAAACTTATAAATCATGTAAAGAGACATGAAAGCATGGCCTATACATAGGGAAAAAATCAGTCAATAAAACTTCCCCCTATGTGAAAAGGTACTGATTGTCACCAAACATGAGGCAGATGCAAATAAAAAAAACACAATGAGATATTACATTGCACCTATTAGAAAGAAAAGAAATAAAATATGTTGGTAAAGATGGAGAAGAGAGAACCCTTCTGCATTGTTGATGAAAATGTAAATTTGTGCAGCCACTTTGGAAAACAACATAAAGGTTTTTCTGAAAATAAAACATAAAGCTACTATATGATCCAGTAATTCCACTACAGGGTATCTATCCAAAGAAAAAGAACCACTAACTCAAAAAGTTATCTGCACACCCATGTTTATTGCAACATTATTTATAGTAGCCAAGATATGGAAATAACCTAAGTGAATGCAAATATATATATATATATATATATATATGCAAAATATTATTCAGTCATGATAAAGATTGAAATCCTATCTATACAACAATATGCATGGACCTTGAGGGCATTATCCTAAGATTATCCTAAGTAAAAAGAAATATGTCAGAGAGAGAAAAACAAATATCATATTATCTCACCTATGTTGAATCTGACAAAAATACTCTTATAGACATAAAGAACAAATTGCTGAGGTTCTCCAAGATGGCGACAGAGTAGAGAGCAGTGCTGATGGTGTTCTCGAGTACCAAAGCAGCTAGAGGACAGGATAAGGAGCGTGAGACAGCTTCAGGACCCTAGGGATTGGAACGGACTGCATCTGGACACAGGGGAACAGAGCCCAGAGGCAGAGGAGGCCAGCAGGACAGTAGGTGGGGTGTTCCCAACCAACCGGCCGGCGGGCCGAGGTCGGCTCTGGGCAGGGGCGGCTCTGCCCAGAGGGGCGCATTTGACTGGGGCCAGTTCCGGGCTCGCTGGTGACTGGAAGTCTCAACAGAGAGGTGCGGGCAGCGAGGGCGAACGCCGTAGGGAACCCGGAATTGAACTCTTGCAGGGGAGGGACTGTGTGAGAAACTCACTCCGGCAACGGGGAGAGGAGGCTCCCTGCGCGCGTGGGGCTAGAGGCGGAGGAGAAGAGTCCTGCGGGAAGCCGGACCTGGGGACGGGGAAGTGCACCAGCCGGGCGGCGAGAGGGCCGAAAGCGGAGCTGCTGGGCCACAGGGTAAACAGCAGCTGGGGGCCCCGGCGAGGGGGGAGGCCCAGCCCTGCACAACCACACAGGCCCCCAAGCTCCGAGGAAACTCCAAACAGCCAGTTGGTGAGCTGGCAAGCTGGGAACTAGTGGCGGGAGACCCGCCATTGCCGGAGACAAAGGCCACGCCGCCCACGCCTGGGAGGGGCTCATCACAGAGGCCGCTTAAAGGACTCTGAGGAGAGCTGATTGGCTTGGGGGCGTGGTGCCCGCCCCGGAAGGGCGGGATAGTGCAGATGGACCCCGGACAGTGCTGACTGACAGGCCCGGCCTCCTCCCGGAACTGCAGGGGTGGGGCCAGTCCTCACAGGGACCAGTAAAGTTGCGGCCTGCCCTGCAGGGGTGCTGGGTGCTCCTCCGGGGCAGGAACCTCCCCCAGGAGTGGGAGGGGGCACCCTGTGGGCTCCAGAACACCGGCAGCCCTAACACCCAGCCAGGCTGCTGAAGACCCAGCCTACCTGGGGGCGGACACTCAGAATCAGCCCTACTGCGACAAGCAGAGGCCCTGCCACGCACCAAGACCCAGCTAGAATATAGACTATAGACTATAAAGTCCTGACCAAGAAAAAGAGGCAGCATCAGGAAAGGGATTGCTGCCAATCTCAAGCACCTGAATTATACCGAGAGCAATATGAACTATTAAGCCCCAACATATCCTTTGCAAAAGTTACTCCTCACATATTCTTAATCCCCCCTATACCTCAATCCACCTAAATACCCAAGACCTTCCCCTACTCTCGAATTAAAGTCTGTTCACTCTGTGGCTATAACACATTCCCAGTCCTCAATCTAAGTATTCCTCCCTTCCCCAGCCTTTCAAAACCCATTCTTTATTCTTTTCTTCATTCCTCTTTTTTTTTTTTCTTTTCTTTCTTTCTTTCTTTCTCCTTTCTTTTCTTCCTGATAAAACCCACTGGTCCTAGCTCCACCGGGACCAACAGAGACCATAAAGGGTGAACAGAAACCTAAACCTTTTCTTTATTAATATTGAGTTCTCTCTCTCTTGGGACTTTCTCCCTTTTTTTCTTTTCTTTTTTTCTTTTTTTTTCTTTCTGTCTTTTCCTCTGCTAAAAGCCCTCAGGTCCAGGCTCCATCTGGACCAGTCAGGGATTATTAAGGATGAACAGCCATCTAAACCCTTTCTTCTTATTATTATTATCATTTTTATTTCTTTTTTCCTTTTGCAATTTTTTTGTTTTGTTTTGTTTTGCTTTGTTTTTGTTTGTTTGTTTGTTTGGTTGGTTTGGTTTGGTATTTTGTTTTTTTTTGTGTGTATGTTTTTGTTTTTTGTTTTTTTGTTTTTGTTTTTGTTTCTGCTAAAAGCCCACAGGCCCAGAATACAACCAGACAGCACAAATAAAGGACACACCAAGAACAGCAAGTGGAGAAAATCTGGGAGATGGCAACAATGAACTCTACAAATATCCTATCACAGAAGGGTGCTCAACTAAGTCAAGGAAGCAAAGCAGGTTAACCCAAGGAAAGTACAAAAATAAATAAATAAAGAGCAAGCAAGAACAGACACCCAAAATGGGGAAAAAAAGAATCAGTCCATCACCGAAAGGAAAGGAAGAATCCCCAGAAAGAACACAAAATGAAACAGAGGCACCTGGAATATCAGATCAGGAATTCAAAAGAATGATGATAGAGAA